>CM017770.1:22529925-22734246 GCA_008009225.1 Acer yangbiense | reverse complement strand
CCCCCCCCCCCCCCCCCCCCCCCCCCCCCCCCTCTAGCTTTATATAGAACACACTTTGAGAACTTTCAATTGGTATCAGAGCGGGTTCCTAGATATACTTAGGTGATCCTAGCTCATTTTGGTGTGTTTTTGCATTTTGTATGTTTGTTTGATTTCTTCATACATTTTGCATTCTTCTCATTTGCATTTATTCAACGCAAACACTATGAGTGAATTTGTGAGAGAAGAAAATGACTCCGATGAGGAGATGTCCCTCTAAGGTGAGAGAGGAGACGAAGATGAAAGGGCGTTGCTCACATCACCAAAGAGCTTCAAGCCCAAGCCTTCCTCAATCTTGGTCCAACCAACCAAGAAGGCTAACTTCCCTCAACCTACGATCTTAATAGGGAAGTGATCAATCTTGCAAGCTCAACCGAGCAAGCAACATTGTCTTGGTCATCATCAAAGGAGGAGAGATCCTATCCAACTACCAAGACAACCACAACAACAAGGGAAAGCACTTTTGCATGCTCAAGGGAATGGTAAAATTCCTAACCTTATCTCCTCTTGTCATTTGTGTGGTATTGTTGGTCATGTTAGACCAAGTTGCTTGCATTACATTTAAATATGTAATCTTATATGCATGATTGAAAAGAAAAAGGCTAGAGCTAAGATGCATATAGAAATTAATCTAAACACATATAAGTAAAATATGAGATAAAATTGATAAGTAGAAACACTAATTATGTAAGATAAAAGTGTTCAACAAATCATACCATGTGTGTTGAAGAAGACCCATGCATTGGCATATGCTAGATGAACTTAGATGATGCCTAGATGATGATTTGTGCATGTGGGAATGGGTTTAGAGAATTAAAGATGTGATCTTTAAGGATTTTTCTCTCAAGTCTCTCTAAATATCTCTCTAGGGTTCTTGGGATGCAAGACTTGTATTCTGAACCAGAGATAAGGATGTATTTATAGAGACCAAAAACAGGGCAGGTGAAAATACAATTTTGCCCTTGAAACGCACTGATCGGCGGTTTCATTCGGCAGCCAGGCCGCCGAATTGAACCGCCGAATGGCTCCGGAGTGGAACAGGGGAACTTCGGCGACTTCGTTCGGTGGTTTGGAAACCGCCGATCCCAACCGCCGTTTTGGACCCGAGAGATATATTTCAATCAGGTCTCATTCGGCGGTTTAGAACGGCGGCCAGGCCACCGAACGTAACCGCCGTTTCACCAAAAATGGTGAAACCAAGGAGAAGCCAAAGGCATCTCCACTGGCGATCATCGCGCAAAACGAAGCACATCAACGTGCACGCGCGGACGTTTCCAAACATCCTTCGGGAAACGAATTACACCACACTAAAAGCTAACATACATGAAGTGCAAGTGTGGGTATTGAATGCATCTTAATGCCTATCATGTCATGGCATTTCATATAACAAGATGCAATCAATTAAATGCAAGAAGAGACATTGAATAAACAATAAAGCACAATGCACACAAAATATAAACACAACATTCAAGAATAAGAGTTATGCATGTTGTGTGTGTGTGCAACTATATCTCTTCAAGCCAAAGTAAGCACAAGATATACCTTTGGTGCTTGTCCTCTTGAGGTCTTGGAAAGGGTCTTTGATCTTCAACCTTAATCACCTAGGCTACCCTTACAACCAAACCCCAACATGTGGTTTGACCACGAAATAAGCCAATCTATTAATGGGAATCCTTACAATCTCCCCCTTTGGCTATTTCGTGACAAAACCACCACTCACATTGATTCCTCACAACATAATAGAAACTACGGGTCTACTATGATTTTCTACTTTACAAAGAGATAAGATAAATAGTCTTGAAGTCTTCAATCTCAAGTAGAACAATCAATCTCTGAAAGCACAGTTTCTATACTTTCCAATACAAGAAAAGGTGAGATGAATCAAGTGAGATAAAACAAGCATTTGCATTTAAGAATTTAAGTACAACATCATGCAATGTATGAATGTGCAAATACTCCCCCTCAAAGGGTTACTCCCCCTCAATTAGTATTCTCCCCAACATGCACAATTGCTACTACAATTTGCAACTCCCCTTACCACAACCTACTCCCCCTTTTTGTCATGATATAGACAAAGGAGTAGTCCCCAACCGGGTCACTAGGAAGAAAATCATTTGCATGATCCTTTGCCATCTAGAACTCTAGAACCTATGACCACTAGGTATGTTATTGAGACACCTAAGTGGATTAGAAAAGACGAACCCGCTTGCTACGAGACAAACATGTCTCAAATAGGTTCAACTAGGTCCTATGGACTTGGTAAGTCTTTTAGACCACATGCCCTTCATTGAAGTGGTGTGGATATTTGACCCCATATGGGGAACTCAAGCAAAGAGAGCTATTTTGCATCTTGTCACTTGTAAAAAATTTGAAATATCTTGTGCTTCTCTTTTTGTTGCTTGAGTAAGCTTGCTTACACTATGTATATATATTTTCTATTCAATAAGTGTGATCAATGCTTGTATTGCAATCCATGTCATATTTATGTTCAAACATGCATTTTTGGACTAGGAGATATATACTTAGGATTTAATTTGAATGACCTATAATGATCTCCATGACATGATGATTGCTAAATGACATTCTAAATGTTTATCTTAAAAAGCATGTTTTGATGATTGCAATTTTTTAAATGCAAAAAATGTGTGAAAAAGCTTATGAGACTCAAATGAAAAAGGATCTTGTATCCATTCAAGGATTTTACAATCCAAATGTCTCTCTTTCTTTATTGGTTGAACATGTCTACTATCATACGAATATCTTATCCGGAAAAATCAAGTAGGGTGCAAAGTCGCTCATGACATGTTTGGCTTATAAAGTTGGATATAGTTGTCTTAAATTGAAATCAATGAAAACCTATATCCTTGCTTCTCTCTTGACATTGGTGAAATTGGTTTGAATTCATATTGAAAACCTTTGTCATTTGCTTTGCCAAATACCATGATATTTTGGACTTAAATGCTACATGTCTTGTATGCAAAGCAATTTTTTGTTTCACACATTTTCTTTAAATAAATCTCCTTGTTTCTCTCCAATAAATTGAGATTGCATAAAGTGACTTATATTGATTATGCATATACTAGAATGCTACTATCTCTCTTTGCCTTGAGATTATGTGTTGATTGGGTTATTATTTGTTAGCTAGGCTTTAATGTTCATATGCCATCTAGCTAATTGATCTCATTTATTGATTGAGATTATTTTTCATAGCTTATTTGATTAGGTCATTATTGCCTAAAAGCTATGCCATGAACATTCTTGTGTGATGTATTGATAACTAGGTTGACAGATTGTTTTTTAATCAACTAGTTAATCCTTTGAATGTTTGTGGGTTTTATATGATAGCTTTGTATCTAGGATTGGTTATCCTTTACTTAGCTAAAGTTATATGCCATGTCATATAGCTATATGTGATATCTAGGATTGATTATATTGTCATCTTATAATCCTAGGTAAGCATTTAGAGTACCCTAGCTCTTATTGCATTAATTGAATATTCATACATATTCACATAGGGTTGTGCATCTCTTTTGAGAGATTGAAGTCTTGGGGCTAAGTGTGCTTAGGCCTCAAGCAAATTGGACTAGAGCCGCTATAAAAGGCCCGCGTGGTAGATTAGAGGGTGCTCACGCCAAGAGTAGTGTATCAGGGGATATCACTAGGGATTGAACCAAGAGTGGCGATTGGTAGTGTCCATAGCCTGAGGTTATCTAGGGTGAGGGTCCGAGAATCACTTGAGGGTGTAACCGTCTTTTCATATAGTGGATTTCGAGGTTCGAGTGTGGCGCACTTACCGGCCCGTGGTTTTTCCCTGTTGAGGGTTTCCACGTAAACATCAAGTGTCATTTATTATTTCCGCATCTTATTACACTTGTATGTATTATTGACTTGCTAGGGGTATTTTCGTAAAATTGACTTGCATGCGAAAATTGGGTAATAATTAGATAAAATCTATTCACCCCACCCCCCCCCCCCCCCCCCCCCCCCCCTCTAGCTTTATATAGAACACACTTTGAGAACTTTCAGGTTCTATAGTACAAGATGAAAAAGGATCATGCACATGATTTTCTTCCTTTTTATGAAGCATCTTAGCTCTAGCCTTTTTCTTGTCAAACATGCTTTTAGCTCTACACATTTCAATGTAATGAAAGCAACTTGGTCTAATATGACCAACAATACCACAAAAATGACAAATGGGAATAAAGTTAGGAATCATACCATTCCCTTTAGCATGGATAGGAGCTTTCCCTTGTCGTTGTGGTTGTCTTGGTTGTTGGATAGGATCTCTCCTCCTTTATTGATAACCAAGACGAGGTTGCTTGCTTGTCTGAGCTTGCATGATTGAACTCTTCCCATGTTGTTTTTGAGTTTGAGGGAAGATAGTGTGAGGAGCCCTTTGGGTGTGAGCTTGAGCTTGACCTTTTGGTGCCTCAAACACTTTGGCACTTCTTGAACACTCTCCTAGGTCACTCTTCTTCCTAGGTTGTTGAGGAGGAGGAGACATATTGAAGTCCATGTCCATGGCACAGGATGTCTTACTTGTGGAGGAGGCATCCGTGTCATCAATGTAGCCAAGACCTCTCTTGTCACTTGGCTTTCTTCCAACTCCCAACATGTGGTCAAGCTTCTTGGTGCTTAAAGTCATCTTGGCCATTAAGACCTTAACTTCTTCAAGCTCTCTTGTTAGCTCTTCTTCTCTCCTCTTAGATAAGACTAGGTCTTTTTTTAGCTTATCTTCATCCGCCATGGATCTCACCACTTCTTCACACAAGTGGTCTACTAGTGTTGAAAGCTCTAGATTTTCTTCTTTTAATCTTCTAATTTCTTCCTTGTTCCTCATCATCGAGCTCTCAACTTTGACTTTGTAGTCATTAAGATTCATACACTCCACACTTCCATTTGTGGAGTTAGATGACAAATATTCAACACTTGCGTCATCTCCTCTAATCTCCATTTCACCAAAGGAGTCATCTCCTTCATCAAGATCATCAAATTTTTCTCTTGATGAGGAATGAGCCAAATCCCTATGAGTAGCTACACCAACTACTTCTATACCTAGTTCTTCTTGGGGATCACAAGGAAAAGCAACTTTGCCATCTTCTTCAACTTCTACACTCTTGGCTCCAAATTCCGTGTAGATGATGGCAAGTTCTTCATCACTTGAAGGATTTTCGTCATCTTCATATTTATCCCATAAGGTGGCCTTCGCCTTCACCTTCCCTTTTCTTCTATCCTTCAAGTTTCCACACTCCGGGGAGAAATGCCCGAATCCTCCACATTCGTAGCACTGAATCCCCTCTCCTAAAGACACTCCTTGGTTTGGCTTGTTAATGAGTCCCATGTCTTCAATTGAGATACCCTCCTTCTTGTCATGCTTCGAAGTTTCCAAAGCAATTGTTTTCTTCTTCTTAGGAGGTGAGGTGGTCAACTTCTTCTTAGGAGGTGAGGTGAGGTCAATTTCACAAATCTCCTAAATCTCTCTAGTAAGAGAGGCATCTCCTTAACGGAGTCAATATCTTCTCTCACAAATTCACTCATAATGTTTGCGTTGAATGAATGCAAATGAGAAGAATGCAAAATGTATGAAGAAATCAAACAAACATACAAAATGCAAAAACACACCAAAATGAGCTTGGATCACATAAGTATATCTAGGAACCCGCTCTGATACCAATTGAAAAGAATATTAAATACTCGAGGTGTGTATAATATATAAAGCTAGAGGGGGGGGGGGGGGGGGGAAAAGATTTTATCTAATTATTACCCAATTTTCGCGTGCATGTCAATTTTACGAAAATACCCCTAGCAAGTCAACAATACATACAAGTGTAATAAGATGCGGAAATAATAAATGACACTTGATGTTTACGTGGAAACCCTCAACAGGGAAAAACCACGGGCTGGTAAGTGCGCCACACTCGAACCTCGAAATCCACTATATGAAAAGACGGTTACACCCTCAAGTGATTCTCGGACCCTCACCCTCGCCACTCTTGGTTCAATCCCTAGTGATATCCCCTGATACACTACTCTTGGCGTGAGCATTCTCTAATCTACCACGCGGGCCTTTTATAGCGGCTCTAGTCCAATTTGCTTGATCCTCGAAGTCACTACTTGTAATGATGTTTACAGCCTAATCCCGGTCTGTAACCCACCACTACTACCCAGCGGGCCTGTAATAGCAACCCTAGACCAAGACTTCAATCTCTCAAAAGAGATGCACAACCCTATGTGAATATGTATGAATATTCAATTAAAGCAATAAGAGCTAGGGTACTCTAAATGCTTATCTAGGATGATGATATATTCAATTTAAATCAACCCTAGATATCAATTGCTAAATGACATGTCAAATAGCATAGATAATCATAGATTATAAAAACCTAGATATCTATCAAAAACAACTCTCAATCAATTCATCACAAATAATCTCTTTTCTTGTATTTAGCATATGATCTAAAACATACAAGTAATTTAAAAGAGATGGCTTGGCATTTAAAATACTACAATAAGATGAAATTAATCAAAATCTTACCAAGCAAGTTGTGATAATGCAAACCCATACATGGATGCACTCTATATAGACATAGGAGATGCAATATGAAATTTGATGCAAAAGGGGTTTGATTTGAGTGGTTAAAGTTGAGTTCTTGATTTGATTTTCTCTCAAAATCTATCTTTGAAGATTAGGGTTCTTAAGAGTCAAAGAACTTAATCAGATAATGAGAAAGTGTGATATTTATAGACATCAAGAACAGGGCAAGTGAAAATACAATTTTGCCCCTGAAATCGCACGATCGGCGGTTTCATTCGGCGGCCAGGCCGCCGAATTGAACCGCCGAATGGCTCCCGAGTGGAACAGGGGAACTTCGACGACTTCGTTCGGCGGTTTCTAAATCGCCGATCCCAACCGCCTTTTTGGACCCGAGAGATATAATTCAATCAGGTCTCATTCGGCGGTTTCGAACGGCGGCCAGGCCGCCGAACGTAGCTGCCGAACGTAACCGCCGTTTCACCAAAAATGGTGAAACCAAGGAGAAGCCAAAGGCATCTCCACCGGCGATCATCACGCAAAACAAAGCACATCAATGTGCACGCGCGGACGTTTCCGAACAACCTTCGGGAAACGAATTACTCCACACTAAAAACTAACATACATGAAGTGCAAGTGTGGGTATTGAATGCATCCTAATGCCTATCATGTCATGGCATTTCATATAACAAGATGCAATCAATTTAATGCAAGAAGAGACATTGAATAAACAATAAAGCACAATGCACACAAATTATAAACACAACATTCAAGAATAAGAGTTATGCATGTTGTGTGTGTGTGTGCAACTATATCTCTTCAAGCCAAAGTAAGCACAAGATATACCTTTGGTGCTTGTCCTCTTGAGGTCTTGGAAAGGGTCTTTGATCTTCAACCTTAATCACCTAGACTACCCTTACAACCAAACCCCAACATGTGGTTTGACCACGAAATAAGCCAATCTATTAATGGGAATCCTTACAGCGTGAAGACAGCCTATGGAGAATGCCCTTGGCTTTTCCTTGGTTTCACCATTGTTGGTGATCAGCGGTTATGATCGGTGGCCTGGCCGCCGAATGAAACCGCCGTTTCAGTCCAGACAGGTTTGAAGCAATTCTGCGGTCACGATCGGTTGTCACGACCGCCGTTCGAAACCGCCGTTCATACCTGATCGATTTTAATCTCTCGGTCTAATTCGGCGGTTGGATCGGCGGTCACGAAACCGCCGAATGAAACCGCCGTTGATGCTCTGTTCTTCACGGGCTCAATTCGGCGATCATGATCGGTGGCCTGGCAGCCGATTGAAACCGCCGAACGGTGCATTTCAGGGGCAAACTTGTCTTTTCACATGCCCAATTCTTGATGTCTATAAATATCTTATTTTCTCATTCTCTGATTAAGTTCTTTGAGACCTTAGAACCCTAAACTTTCAAGAGAGATTTTTAAGAAAAAAATCAAATCAAGAACTCAACTTTAAACACTCAAATCAAATCCCTTTTGCATCAAATTTCATATTTGATCTTCTATGCCTTCATAGAATTGATCCATGCATGGTTTTGAATCATCACATCTTATTTGGTATGTTCTTCACTAATTTCATATTACTTTAGTGTTTTTCATATTAATACATCTCTTTAATTACTTTTATGCTTTTGATTATATGCAAGATACAAGTTAGAGATTATTTGTGATGAAAATGATTGAGTGTTGATTGTGATAGCTAATTAGGTTTTTAATTAATCTTGATTAGCTAAGCTATTTGACATGTCATCTAGCCATTTATATCTAGGATTGTTTTAATTGCAAAATCATTATCCTAGATAAGCATATAGAGTAACCTAACTCTAATTTGCATTTTGAATATTCATACATATTCACTTAGGTTGTTTCTCTTCACTGAGAAGTAAGTCTTGGGGCTAAGAGTGCTTAGGCCTCAAGCAAATTGGAATAGGGTTGCTAATAAAGGCCCGTTGGGTAGAAGTGAGGGGTTACAGACCGGAGTGTTAGACGAGGTCTACATAGGTTGTAAACTTCATTTCAATTAGTGATTTCGAGTTCCGAGTGTGGCGCACTAAACAGCCCGTGGTTTTTCCCAGTGGTTGGGTTTCCACGTATACATCAAGTGTTATTTAAATTCCGCACTATATTACACTTGCTTGTATTTTTGACTAGTAGGGGCATTTTCGTAAAATTGACTTGCATGCAAAAATTGGGTAATAATAGTTAAAATCTATTCACCCCCCCCCCCCCCTCTAGATAACATATTTAGAACACACCGTATTCTTTTCACACGTCTCAACATTGCTGAACTATATGGCACTGAGATAGATGGTGAGACAAAAATCGATATGGTTGTCAACTCACTGTCAGATTCCTTTGATCAGTTCAAATTGGACTACACTTTGAACAGAAAGGAATACACCTTGCAAGGCCTGATGCAAGATGTTCAAAGCGCTAAAAAGATCCTTGTGAAAAGCAAAGGTCAAGAGATTCATATGGTTGGTAAAGTTGCTACTGTTAAGACCCATCAGAAGGTCAAGAAACAACAGAAGAAAAAGCAATTTGGGCCTACCAAGAAGGAAACCAAGAAAGTAACCAAGATCAAAGGGAAATGCTTCCTTTGTTGTGAAAAGGGACATTGGAAAAGAAATTGCCCAAAGTCCCAGAATAAGAAGAAAGAAGGTAATATAAATTATCCTGAAACATGTTTTCTGGCAGATTCTACAGATTCATGGATCATAGACTCTGGAGCCACTAATCATGTTTGTTATTCCTTGCAGGGGTTCCAAGAAAGGAGAAGGCTGAATAAGAATGAAATCAATTTGCACTTGGGCAACGGAACGTTAGTGTCTGCAAGTGCAGTGGGAGATATTAGAGTTTACTTGGATTCTAGAAGGCATTTAGATTTAATAGACGTTTATTATGTACCTCAATTCAAGAGGAATTTAATTTCAATTTCTTGTTTAAATAAATTTGGATATTCGGTTACTTTTAATAAAGTTTTTATTATTAGTAAGAATGACAAAATTATTTGCGAATGTACATTGGAAAATGGTCTATACTTTTTGCATAGAAATATCTCTCACTCGTTAGACACAGAATTAACAGAACCTAATCATAAAAGAGTAAAATTATCAATAGATGAAACCTACCTATGGCATTTACGCCTAGGTCATATTAACCTTAATAGGATTAAAAGATTGGTAAGTGACGGACCTTTAAGTGACTTAAAGGTTGATGATCTACCAACTTGTGAATCTTGTTTGAAAGGTAAGATGACCAAAAGGTCATTCTCGGACAAAGGCGCAAGAGCCATTGAATGTTTAGGATTAATACGCACTGATGTATGTGGTCCTATGAGCATTCAAGCTAGAGGTGGATATGAGTACTTCATCACCTTCACAGATGATTACTCGAGATTTGGCTATGTGTATCTCATACAACATAAGTCGGATGCTTTTGACATGTTCAAAGCATTCAAAGCTGAAGTAGAAAATCAGCTTGAGAAACACATAAAAATCTTGAGATCTGATCGTGGTGGATAATATCTATCTGGTGAGTTTCAGCAATATCTTATTGTTAATGGGATAGTTTCTCAGTTTTCTGTACCAGATACACCTCAACAGAATGGGGTATCAGAAAGGAGAAACAGAACTTTTTTGGATATGGTTAGGTCTATGTTGAGTTATTCAACACTTCCTATTTCTTTTTGGGGATATGCTTTACAAACTGCAATATACATTCTAAACGATGTACTATCTAAGTCCGTTCCTCAAACACCGCATGAGTTGTGGACTGGGCGCAAGCCTAGTTTACAGCACTTAAGGATATTTGGTTGTCCTGCGCATGTGTTAAAAGGAAAGACAGAAAAGATGTAGTCCCGTTCGGAAACATGCATATTTGTAGGGTATCGAAAAGAAACTAAAGGATATTATTTCTATAGTCCTTCAGATCTTAAAGTATTTGTTTCGACAGATGCTAAATTTCTGGAAAAGGACTATATGAATGATTTTGTTCCTAGAAGTAGAATTGTCCTGAATCAGATGTCAGGAGATACAATTCCACGAGAGGTTACAGAACCTAACCCAATTGTAAGTTCCAATCCAACACAAAATCAACAACCTACCATTCCTCGTCGTAGTGGGAGGGTTAGAACACAACCCGAAAGATACATCAGTCTGGGAGAATTAGTGGAGAATCTCCCGGATGACGATGATCCCTACACGTATAAGGAAGCAATGGAGGATGTTGATAGTCGCCATTGGCAAAAGGCAATGCAATATGAGATTGAATCCATGTTTGATAACAAAGTCTGGTCCCTTGTAGACTTGCCTAAAGGGATAAAACCCATTGGGTGCAAGTGGGTATACAAGAGGAAAAGAGGTATGGATGGAAAGGTGGAAACCTTTAAAGCTAGATTGGTAGCTAAAGGGTATACACAGAAATAAGGTATCGATTATGAGGAAACCTTCTCTCCTGTGGCCATGCTTAAATCCATTAGGATACTCTTATCCATTGCAGCATCTTTAGATCTAGAGATTTGGCAAATGGACGTCAAGACAGCTTTCCTTAATGGAAGTCTTGACGAAAGCATCTATATGATGCAACTAGAAGGATTCATTGAAAAAGGCCAAATGGAAAAGGTATGCAAGTTGCAGAAATCCATATATGGATTAAAGCAAGCATCCAGATCCTGGAACATAAGGTTCGATCAAGCTGTGAAAGGTTTTAGATTTATTTAGAATCCTGACGAACCTTGTGTATACAAAAGGATTAAGGGAGACAAGTTGGTTTTCCTGATTCTTTATGTTGATGATATACTACTCATTGGAAACAATGTAGGTGTATTGACATCAGCAAAAGAATGGTTAGCAAAACAATTTGATATGAAGGACTTAGGAAAAGCAAGTTTTATTCTAGGTATCCAAGTAATAAGGGATAGAAAGAATAAAACGATTGCATTATCCCAAGCTTCATACATAGACAAGATCTTGTCTAGGTTTTCCATGTAGGATTCCAAGAAAGGTATGTTACCTTTCAGACATGGAATCAAACTTTCTAAGGAACAAGTTCCTAAGAATGAGCATGAAGAGCAATTCATGAGTAGAGTTCCATATGCCTCAGCAGTTGGAAGTCTCATGTATGCAATGCTCTGCACTAGACCAGATATTTGTTTTGCTATTGGCATAGTTAGCAAGTTTCAGTCGTAACCTGGTCCTAATCACTGGATGGCAGTCAAGCATATTTTCAAGTATCTCAAGAGAACGAGAGATAATATGCTTGTATACTCTGGAGGGGATTTAATTCCCGTTGGGTATATAGATTCTGATTTCCAATCAAATTCTGACTCTAGAAAATCCACATCAGGAGCTGTGTTTACTATTGGAGGAGGAGCAGTCATACGGAGGAGTATCAAGCAATCTTGTATTGCTGATTCCACCATGGAAGCTGACTATGTTGCTGCATGCGAGGCTGCCAAAGATGCTGTTTGGCTCCACCAATTCTTGATGGACTTGGAAGTGGTTCCTAGTGCGAATAAACAGATCACTATCTACTATGATAACAGTGGAGTAGTGGCTAATTCGAAAGAACCAAGAAGTCACAAGAGAGGAAAACACATTGAAAGAAAGTATCATCTTTTAAGGGAGATTGTTCAAATGGGTGACGTGACGGTTACCAAAATCGCGTCAGCAGAAAATCTAGCAGAACCCTTCATAAAGGCTCTACCTCAGAAGAGTTTCGATGGGCATCTAAAGAACATGGGCATGAGAGATATGACACATTTGCTATAGCCCAAGTGGGAGATTGTTAGGATTATGCTCAATAGCAAGAGTGTAATACTGTAATTGACAATATTTTTCATATTAATAAAGTGATTTCTGGTTTAACAAATTTTATAGCATTTATAGTTTAATATTATAATTGTCAAAGTAAATAATCATAAGGTCTAAAGTCTATGAGAAAAGAAGAATTGTTCGTACATTTGGATATGTATGAGAAAGACATAATTCTTTAGTTAGTCTTGAATAATGTTCACAACTTAAGTTAAAGGTTGGGCACCTTTTACCTTGTTAAAGTTGTAGAATTCTTTTGCTAGCATTTGAGTGGGATCAAATGAGTTATGATGAGTCTAAAATCATTTGAGGGTCTTCGAGTAAAAGAATCTAGTGCACTGGGTGCATTGAACTGGATCACAATGAAAAGCTTTATCTAGAACCGTCAATAGATAATAGTCTTTTCATTATCAGGACAATCAGAGAGTCTATCTTAATCCTGAGATAAATGATGGACTTATGGTTGCAAGTGGTATCATTTGAGTTATCAATGAGTACTATTAAATAGCATAGTCTATCCTCGATAGTTTGGTGATATTCATTTGTTAATCGATAGAGGACTTCATTTACAGATATGGACATCGTGGCTCCATTTATTAAATGAGAGTATAATATCATCATATGGATGTTTTGAGGTAATTGGATATTAAATCTCAATGTTGAGTTTTCGATAGTGACTATTGAAAACATGGCTTCTGGACAAGTCAAAGTATCCAAGTTCAAAACGTGGTCATATGAGTAAATATAGTAACTTGGAGAGTTATAGGCGGTCTATGAACTCTTGGCGATTACTGATATTAATCACAAGGATACACTATCTCCAATATGATTGTCTAGGGTATAAATGAGGAACATCTTCTTGTTCTATCTTTATTTAAGAGTTCGATTTTAGCTCTTTAGTGGAATGAGCTAAAATTAATGGATCGGACCTAAGTGAATCATTTGTTGATTGTGATTAGGTTATGTCTATTGAAGCTTAAATTTAGATAGCCCGCCAAGATCCCCAATCCACACGGACTTGCATGGATCACATGATATATTCTACTAGACCAATTTATGGGTCCATCTAGAATTGTATTTAATATATTAAGAATATAATTTGCACATTATTTATTTAATGGGCTAATCAATTATATTAATATATTAATGAAAGGCATGTGGACTTGTTTCTTTTATTAAGAATGAGTCTGGTTCACATGTGAGCTTTTTAATTAAAGTCTAATGGATTAAATAAAATAAGAAAATAATATTAAGCCCATATATATATGATGTGGGCGGCAAGGCTAATAAATTAGTCTAAGGTATTATTTTATTTTATTGTTTGATTAAATGAGAATTAATTAATTTATTAATTAATTATTTAATTAAGAAACAAAATCTTTTTCTAATCAGGAAATCTGTTTCCTAGGTTAAATACTATTGGTAGTAGTATTCGAAAGATAAAAGACTTATTTGGTAAGAAAATAAATAATAGGGTATATTTATTTAATCAAATAAGAAAGTCTTTTATTAAGAATTAAACACTTATGAGTTGAATTAGGGTTAGGATTCTAAAGTTGATAGGAATTAGGGTAATGCACAAACTCTCTTTAGTAGAGAATTCGGCCAACCCTAATTAAATCAAGAGGAGAATTCGGCCAACCCTAGTAGAAAGAGAAGAAGAATTTGGCCACCCTATATAATACACATTATAGGGTTCGGCCACCGAGGATTCTCTCAATTGATTCACTTGATCATCTTCTTCTTCTTCAAGCTTGAATCATACTCATAGACAAGTGTTTGATTTTTTTGGCCAAGACACAAGAGAGAAGAGATTATTCTATTTCGATAGTACACTCATTGCTTATACATCAATAGGCTTTTGTGTACAACTTCGAATAAGGTTCACGCGAGTTTCGATCATTAGATTGAGAACTCAAAAGTGACCGGAATAATCTTTGTAGTCTTTTGGATGTTTTGTGACTAACGATAAGAAAAAGAGATTTTGTTTATCCATCCTTAGGTACGCAATTCAAAGAAAAGGGAGACCACGCTCCTAGGTGATTCATGTTCGTGCTAGGATTGAAGATCTTGTTGATTACCATCGACGCAAGTCAATCGGATCACACGACAAAAGGTATTCTACTTTTATTAATATATATATGTGTTTAATTATTTAAAGAGTTAAGGTTCATCAAAGGAAAAATTTTAAAATATACTAAACTCGTTTTTAGTCTTGCTTCCGCTGCGTTGACCGTATTTTTCCTAACATGATCATCATTCACCTAAGCTACCCTTACAATTTAAACCCCAATTGCAGTTTGTCATTAAAATAAGTCAATCAAACTTTGAGGAACTTACAGTTGCTTATATGATTATGCATATGTGTTTGTGCTACAAGCTCTCCTTGCTAATGCTTACCTATTAGGGGAGATTCCCTTTGCCTATCTCATGACAAAATGGGGAGTAAGGTTGGGGAGAATATGTGCCATTCTTGGCATTGCATTTAGGGGGAGTTAAGAGAGAGTGCAATGGGGGAGTTGAGAGAGAGTAACCCATTTTTTTGGGATGCTGCATTTAGGTGGAGTTGCATTGCATGATTCATTATTTGATTGTATCGATTTATTTTTGACAATTGCAATTACTCTTGTTATAAGCACCTCTCACACACTTGCTCTTTGAAGGTATCTTTCTTGTTGATTGTGTGTAGCTTGGATTTTTCTTCAAGCTTGGGATTGTCTTGAAGATGTTCAAGACTTAGACTATGAGCTTTATTTGTAATATAGAAAAATTTTGTTAACCATCCATTTTTTTGTTTTTGAGAGGATGCTATGTGAGTGTTGGTTTTGTCACGAAATAGCAAAAGAGGGAGATTGTAAGTGCCTCACTTTTTGATTGGCTTATTTCGTTGACAAAATCACAATGGGATTCAAATATGTAAGGGTAGCTTAGGATTGAAGAAATCCTTATCAAATGTCAAAGGACCTCATTGTGGACATCAAGTGCTTCAAGGAAAGTAGCCTACTTGTCTTGACTCTTAATTGAAGAGATTTAGATTGCACACACACACATCTCAAGCATTTACATGTCTTATACTATGTTGTATGTTTCTTGTTGGTGCACAATCTCTTTTCATGCATGATCTCTCTATTGTATCTTATTTGATCATTGTCATGCTTATTGATCTTGAAAATGCACGTCTCTTCCTTGTTGCTTGTAAATTGCTTGTGACCGCTGCGGTAGGCACATGGCTCTCATGGACAGAGCGCACCGCCTTCATGGCCGCTGTGATTTTCTGCAGCGGTAGCGACAGCGCTCTCTTGGACAAAGCCTACCGCCCTCATGACCGTTATGGCTTTCACAGCGGTACCGAGAGCGGTCAACAACTGATGTGCTTTTAAAAACGTGACCTTTCACATTCTCACACACTTCTCTATAAATACATCCTATTCTCTAGTTCTTTTTTAGGTTTTGAGTTTCAAATTGACTAGACAGAGAGCTTAAGAGTGTCTTCAAAGAAAAGCAACCAAGATTTGATCTTTACCTTCCAAAACACAATTACTCATCATCCTTCATGATGCATACATCATCTAGCATGTTTGAAAGCGCTTTTTTGTTTCGTTAGGAAATTGTGAATTCAAAAGATATTTATAAAGATGTTGCTATGCAATGTGCTCTAAAGTTTTGAAAACTAGTAAGTGATCGGTCATTTATTGTATATGTTTTTGATACCCTTTCCTCCAATCAATTACTTGTTTCTCGAGTCTTTTTGGGATTTAATGTGTGTGTGTGAGCATTTTCAGGATTTTGGATCCAGATGAATAAATTGAAGAATATCAGGTAAAAAGTGCTATTTTGAAGACTTCAGGGGCTTTCGTGCAAATATTCAATAGTGCAGTTAAAATCGCTCCCAATTCTTTAGCAGTGATGTAGCAGCGTTCTGAAAACAGAAGCTACCGTTGCTAGGGCGCTGCCATGCCGCTTCCATAGCTGCAGCTGTTCCCCATTTCTCGTCAAGAGTGATGCCACGCCGCTGCCACACTGGTAGCGGTCATGGCAGCGGTTTGGTGATTCTGGCCCGATTTGGGAGTCTTTTCATATTCAGATTGAGGGGGCCTATATATATATAATAAGTGGTCTTTAGGGCTGGCTCTCTGGTTGGGCAACTCTCCCATTCAGATATTCCATACTTTTGCTCATCACACAAATTCATCATTCACCTTACTCATAGAAGATTCGAATACGAAGGAGTTCATCTAGGATTTGAAGAATTTGTTAAAGCTTTTCAATGGGTTTTATCTTTTCTCCCTCTTGTTTCTTTGTTTCTATTATGTGTAACTAACTCCATACTAGGGAGTCAATGTGAACCGCTATGAATACTCTTTGTTAGAATTGACTATATTTCCATTAATTAAGGTTTTGATTTATTCAATTCATCCTATATCTTAATTCTTTATTCTTGTTGATGCATAGTTTTATGCCAGGTAGGAATTTAGGGTTTTCAATTGTGATTTATATCTCAAGTGTGTTGAGTTAAATTAAATTATAATTGAGAGCCAATATTTCATTGAATGAATAAAATGAGCAACCCCAACTGTTTGGGACGCAATTTTGGTTCACTTGTTCTTGAGCTTAATGGGTTTTTGGTTGTGATTCATATCTCAAGTGTTTGAGTTAAATTGAATTGCAGTTGAGAACACATGATTCATCCCAGGATCATACGGTAACAATCATAAATAAGATAAGAACGAACCCTTAACTTGAGTTACATCTTTTATCAAAAGTCAATTCGAAGCGTTGAGTAGACATAGTTGGGGAACATTGATGACCTAGTTCTCTCACCTCTTGATCACATTCACATATTCTTGTTACTTGCTTTTCTTAGTTTAATTTAGTTTTAATCAATCATCAATCAATCAATCAAACAAACTCTCTTGGATACTGTTAATTGCTTAGCTTTAATTAGAATTAGTTATAACCAGTAAATCACTTTTCCTCGTGGGAACGATCCCTACTTATTGCTGTACTTATCTCACGATTCGTGTACTTGCGAGTTAGGTTTTTATAACACGATTTTACATATCAAGTTTTTGGCGCCGCTGCCGGGGAAAGTAGTGAATTTATTGGTTATTTCTAGTTTTAGTTTTAGTTAATAGGTTTACTTTAAGTTTAGGTAGTCGAGTCATTAATTTTTAGCTTTTTAGCTTTTTCTTTCTTTCTTTCTTTTTACAGTTGACTTGTTACTTGTCTTTTCTTGTTTCAGGTGCTGACAGTAGATGCAAGGTATAAGATCTCAACAGGGAGAATTGTTACCTTTGAACGATAACATTTATCGCATCAGAAATGAAACAATGGAAGACGAAGAAATTCAGAACCAAGAAAGGCTCAACCAGGGGCCTGATCCGATGCCAAACCTTGTCCCGAATCCGGTTTATGAACCAGAGCCTATCAGAACTATGAAGGATTACAGTAGGCCGGTGGTGAGCAACCATCCCTTGTGCATTGTGCTAGAACCTGCAGCTAGGAACTATGAACTGAGAAGTAGCCATTACAATCAGCTGCCTGTGTTTCGAGGTTTACCAGATGAAGATGTACTTCTGTTCTTTAGAGAGTTTTATGCAGCAATACAATCCTTGCCCAACCATAGGATCACAGAAGATCAGCTGCGCATGAGATGCATTCCACATGCATTGAAGGATGAGGCGAAGACATGGTTGTTGACACTGCTTCCAGCATCTTTGAGAACATGGGATGAAATAAGGGAGAAAATCACTGACCAGTATTATGCACCTCAGAAGACCAGTGAAATCCGAGCAAAGATTTCAAGTTTCTACCAACAGGACAATGAGTGTTTTTATGAGGCATGGGAACGTTTCAAGAAGTACACCAGAGATTGTCCTCAGCACGGATTTCTTACAAATCAACTCTGTCAGTGGTTTTATGATGGTCTAACGGAAGTATCAGGTCTTCTAGTGAACAATGCCTGTGGAGGTTCCATGTATGACAAACAACCTGAGGAGGTATATTCTATCTTCGAGAAATTAGCTCAGAATTCCTGTCACAAGAACTCCAGGAGAAAGAAGGGAATTTATACAGTGGATGCCAATACAGAAAACTCCATTCAAATGACACAAATAATAAAGAAGATGGATGCTTTAGCTACTGATATGGGGCAAATGAAGAGTTGGCAACAAAAAGTGTTTATGGGAGAACACCAAGCAGGATGTTCTGGATCTAGAGAAGAAGAAGAAGAAGTTCAAGCCATGAACAACTTTAATCCTAGGCCACGGAATGACCCATATTCCAACACTTACAATCCAGGTTGGAGAAACCACCCAAATTTCTCATGGTCCAACGATCAGAGTTTTGAGAACCAATGGGGCAACAATACTCAAGGCACTGGGAACCAATGGGGCAACAACAATGGAAATCAAAGGAAATTTAATGCCGGGGCCCAACAGAATGCCGAATCCCAACCTAAGAAGCCATCAATAGAAGACATGCTTGTACATATGCAGCAACAAATGCAGCAACAAACGCAGCAAATCCAGCAAATGAATCAAAAGAATGAGGTACAATTTCAGAACATTCATGCTTCACTAAGGAAGACAGAAACTCAAGTTGGGCAATTAGCAGAGGCTCAACAGAAGATGGAACAAGGAAAGTTTCCAAGTTTCACTGAGCAAGCCAAAGCTATGACGGTTCTTCGAAATGGTAAGGTTCTAACTGATAATAAACCTGCTGAACTTTCTGATAAAACTGCTACTGTTTCAGGTCCTTCAAAAGATAACAACATAGCCCAAGAGGAAGAGATAGTGGTGGAAAAATCCAAAGCTCCACCATTCTTACACAAGTCAGCCAATCCATATATTCCTCCAATTCCATTCCTAGGGAGACTGCAAAAGAGCAAGTTAGAGAAATCATACAAAGACATCTATGACATTCTCTCGAAAGTCAATGTCAACTTGCCCTTACTGGAGATGATTCAGAAGTTGCCCGCATATGCCAAGTTTTTCAAGAGCCTTCATACTTACAAGACAAGATTTGGGGAGAATCATCAAGAATTCATGACCGGAAGTGCTAATGCAGTCCTCCAAAAGTTGTTGCCGCCTAAATTACAAGATCTAGGTAGTTTTTGCATCAACATCACTATAGGGGGTATAACTTTGGAGAAAGCCATGTTAGATTTGAGAGCTAGTATTAATTTAATGCCTTACTATATTTATGAGCAACTGGGATTGAATGACCTGAAGAAGATATCTATGTCACTTGTGTTGGCTGATGGTTCTGTTAGATACCCTAGGGGTTATGTTGAAGATGTATTAGTGCAGGTTGATAATTTCATCATTCCTGCTGACTTTGTTGTCCTAAACATGGATGAAAGAGTTAAAGATAGGAACTGCAAACCTATCCTTTTGGGAAGACCTTTTATGGCAACTGCGAAGACTTTTATAGATGTCCAGAATGAAAAACTAACGATGACTGTGTTAGATGAAACTATAGAGTTCAAAGTCTTTGAGTCTCTTAAATTCCCTGAAGCAGCTGATGATTGTTACTCAGCTGAGTGTAGTTCAATTGAAGTGGTAAATTCAGCAGTACAAGATGAATTGACAGAAGAGATATCTGAAGAACTACTAGATTGGGTTTGTGATGCAATTGAAGATGAGGAAGAATTTCAACAGGTTGGAGGTTCAGAAGAGGAGTCTGATATTGAGGAAGTAATTGCTGAAGAAGAATATGAGATAAGCAAGTCTTTAATCCCATCTATTAATTCTCCCCCTATTCTAGAGCTCAAACAACTTCCACCCAACCTCAAATATGCCTTTTAGGATCGAATGATACTCTCCCTGTGATTATAGCTTCTGACTTAGAGGCAGAAAAAGAAGAGAGATTGTTGAAGGTGCTCCAAGAACATAAGGCTGCCATTGGATGGACCATAGCGGATATTAAGGGAATAAGCCCTGCCACATGCATGCACCACATTCTTTTAGAGGAAGGTATGAAGCCATCTAGAGAGGCTCAAAGAAGACTGAACCCGAATTTAAAAGAGGTCGTGAAGGAAGAGGTCCTGAAGCTGCTTAAGGTGGGTATTATATACCCTGTATTTGACAGTAAACGGGTGAGTCTGGTTCATGTTGTACCAAAGAAGTCTGGGATCACGGTGGTAGCTAATGAGAACAATGAGTTAATTCCTACAAGGAAGACAACGGGATGGAGAGTGTGCATAGACTACCGCAAGCTTAACACGGCAACTAAAAAGGATCACTTTCCTTTGCCGTTCATTGATCAGATGCTCGAGCGATTGGCGGGACATGCTTATTATTGCTTCCTGGACATATTTTCAGGATACAATCAAATTGCCATAGCTCCAGAGGACCAAGAGAAGACGACGTTCACATGCCCCTTCGGAACTTTTGCTTACCGAAGAATGCCTTTTGGGCTGTGCAACGCCCCTACCACCTTCTAGAGATGCATGATGTCAATATTCTCCGACATGCTAGAGAAGTATATTGAGGTATTTATGGATGATTTTTCTGTTTTTGGTAATTCTTTTGACCACTGCCTTGATAACTTAACTAGTGTTTTGAAAAGATGTACTGAGACTAATTTAACTCTTAGTTGGGAAAAAAGTCATTTTATGGTGAAATCTGGAATAGTGCTAAGACATGTGATATCTGATATCTGATAAAGGCATAGAAGTAGACAGAGCTAAAATTGAAGTAATTGCTAAACTTCCACCTCCCACTTCGGTGAAGGGTGTGAGGAGTTTTCTTGGTCATGCAGGTTTTTATAGGCGTTTTATAAAAGATTTTTCAAAAATTAGTCGTCCCCTATGTAAGCTTTTGACCAAGGATTCTACATTTGTTTTCAATGATGAATGTTTGCATGATTTTGAATCTCTGAAAGATAAATTGACATCTACTCCTGTTATTATGCCTCCTGATTGGTCTCTGCCATTTGAATTAATATGTGATGCATCAGACTATGCTGTAGGTGCTGTTTTAGGACAGCGAGTAGATAAAGTTCCACATGTTATTTACTACACTAGTCGCACTTTGAATGATGCACAGTTGAATTACTCTACTACTGAAAAAGAATTGCTTACTGTTGTTAGTGCCTTGGAAAAGTTTCGTCAATATCTAATTGGATCTAAGGTCATTGTTTATTCTGATCATGCTGCTTTGAAATATTTACTAACAAAGAAGGAAGCGAAACCGAGATTACTCCGGTGGATCCTTTTGTTGCAAGAGTTTGATTTGGAAATCAGGGATAAGAAGGGCAGCGAGAATGTAGTAGCTGATCACCTTTCTCGATTAGTAGAGGATGAGAATGTGGAGGAAAGCACTAAACTGGTGCCAATCAATGAGAATTTCCCAGATGAACAGCTGATGGCTTTAGGAGTCAATGATCCTTGGTATGCAGACATCATGAATTACCTTGCAAATGGCATCATACCAGCTGACCTGAACTTGCAAGCAAAGAGAAGATTCATCTCCATCACTAGGCAATACTTTTGGGACGAGCCATACCTATTTAAATATGGCACTGATCAGATCATTAGAAGATGTGTCCCTGAAGAGGAGCAGCAAGATGTGCTGAAATTCTGCCACAGCCTTAGTTGTGGAAGGCACTTTAGTGCCAAGAAGACTGCTTTGAAAGTTCTCCAATCAGGTTTCTTCTGGACCTCTCTATTTAAAGATGCTTACACTTTTTGTATTTCCTATGACAGGTGCCAGAGAACGGGGAACATTGGTAAAAGAGATGAGATGCCTCTTTCTAGCCAGTTGGTAGTGGAGATATTTGACGTGTGGGGGATTGATTTCATGGGACCCTTCACATCCTCACGTGGGTTCGTGTACATCTTGGTTGCTGTAGATTATGTCTCAAAATGGATCGAAGCAATCGCAACCAAGACAAACGACAGTCAGGTGGTAGTAAAGTTTGTCAAGGAGAACATATTCACCAGATTCGGTACACCTAGAGCAATCATAAGTGACGGTGGAAGCCATTTTTGTAACAAGGTCTTTACCTCGTTAATGAAGAAATATAGTGTCAAACACAAAGTGGCAACCCCGTACCATCCTCAGACTTCAGGATAGGTTGAAGTGAGCAACAGGCAGATTAAGCAGATATTAGAAAAGACTGTGCAGCCAAATCGGAAGGATTGGTCACTCAAGCTGAATGATGCATTGTGGGCATACAGAACGGCCTACAAAACCCCAATAGGAATGAGCCCATATAGGATAGTCTATGGCAAAGCATGCCATCTTCAGGTAAAGCTGGAACACAACGCCTATTGGGCCCTTAAGAAGCTGAACTTCAACTTGGATAAGGCAGGGGAGGAAAGAAGCTTGCAAATGAGTGAACTTGAGGAGCTCCAGAACAATGCATATGAGAATGCTAAGATCTACAAAGAAAGGACCAAGAAATTACATGATAGTAAGATCTTTCGTAAGGAGTTTCATCCGGGAATGCTGGTTTTGTTGTATCAATCAAGATTGAGACTGTTCCTAGAAAAGCTGAAATCTAGGTGGACTGGACTTTACAAAGTAACCCAAGTCTTCCCGCATGGAGCTGTGGAGGTTGAAAACATTCGTGACGCTGATAGATTCAAAGTAAATGGCCACAGACTCAAGCCGTATGTGAGTGTGTCCGAGATAAGAAGCGCTGGCTTCTCCTCGTTCTTTGAGCCGTAAGGCTCTTGTGTGTCTTGCCCAGATGTTAAATAAAGCGCTCGGTAGGAGGCAACCCACCCAGGTATGTTCTTTCCATTTTGCTTTTGTCGTGTCATTAATTAGTGTTCCCCCTTGCTTTCAAGAAGGTTTGGGGGTGTTGTTGTTCATTGTTTTAAAAAATAAAAAAATAAAAAAAAATAATGGTGCGTTTGTGTGAGTTAGTTTTGCTCGAGGACTAGCAAAAGATAGGTTTGGGGGTATTTGATCGGTCATTTATTGTATATGTTTTTTAACCTCATTCCTCCAATCAATTGCTTGTTTCTCGAGTCTTTTAGGGTTTTAATTTGTGTGTTTGAGTATTTTTCAGGTTGTTGGATCCAAATAATATGTTTAAAGTATTTCAGAGGAAAAAGGTGATTTTGGAAGATTCAAGGGACTATTATGCAATTTGCCACCAAAAACCTTCAAGACCGCTTTGAATTTCCACACAGCGGCATGCAAAGTGGTGCAAAATAGTGTAGACCGCTACGGAAACCGCTCTGGCTTTCGCAGCGGTAGTCGCAGCGGTAGCCCATCACAGTGTAGATGAGCCATATTACAGGGCCCATATCTCTTAGCTCCGATTGAACTGTGTGTGCTGCCACCTATGGATTTGAAGCCCCGGAAGTCTAGTTCCCAAAGGTCAGATCCGTCAGTCAAAAAATCCGCGAATACTTTCGGGATTTGTTTCGCAAGTTGTCGGAACGGGAAATATTACCTTCTTGGGCATGTGTCAGAGTCTTGGGAAGCAAGTAGACATCTAATCCTTATCTTCCTTCAATAAGTAATCAATTTGGATGGATTAGGAAAGAAATAGAATTCCAAATAGGCTTGTATTCTCAAAATGAATAGATTTCCTTGTTGTTCAAGGGCCTGACCTTGCATCTACACCTATTTAACCCCCTTTAAGCCCTAATTTTGGGAGACCATCTGGAGAGCTAGCCAAGGGAGGTCCCAAGCCACCAAGGGGGCCGTCCCTCATCACCATCATCCATCTTTACACATCGAGGGTTTGCAAGACGAAGAAGACTCACCATGGAAGATGAGAAGAAGTCGTTGAAGGCCTCAATGGGTTTTATCTCCTCTATCTCTTGTCTTGTTATTTTCATGATGTGTAACTAACTCCATACTAGGGAGTTAATGTGAACCTCTATGAATACTCTTTGTTAGAATTGACTAGATTTTCTTAATTCAAGTTTTGATTCATTCAATTCATCATATATCTGAATTCTTTATTCTTGTTGATGCATAGTTTTATGCTAGGTAGGAATTGAGGGTTTTTGATTGTGATTTATATCTCAAGTTTTTGAGTTAAATTAAATTATAATTGAGAGCCAATCTTTAATTAAATGGATAAAATTAGCAACCCCAAGTTTTTGGGACACAATTTTGGTTCACTTGTTCTTTTGCTTAATGGGTTTTTGGTTGTGATTTATATCTCAAGTTTTTGAGTTAAATTGAATTATAATTGAAAATACTTGATTCATCCAATTATCATACGGTAACAATCATACTTAAGATAAGAACGAACCCTTAACTGAATTAACATCTTTTATCAAAGTCAATTCGAAACATTGAGTAAACGTAGTTGGGGAGCATTGATGACCTAGTCCTCTTACCTCTTGATCACATTCACATATTCTTGTTAATTGCTTTCTTAGATAATTTTGTTCTAAACCAATCATTCACTCAATCAATCAATCGCTCAATTTCAAATCTCTTGGATACTGTTAATTGCTTAGCTTTAATTAGAACTAGTTTAATCGGTAAATCACTTTTCCTCGTGGGAACGATCCCTACTTGTCGCTGTCCTTATCTCACGATTCGTGCACTTGCGAGTTAGGTTTTTCTAACACGATTTTACACATCAAGTTTTTCCCCGGCAGCGGTTTGGTGATTCTGGCCCGATTTAGGAGTCTTTTCGTATTCAGATTGAGGGGGCCTATATATATATTGAGTGGTCTTTAGGGCTGGCTCTCTGGTTCGGCAACTCTCCCATTCAGATATTCCATACTTTTGCTCATCACACAAATTCATCATTCACCTTACTCATAGAAGATTCGAAGACGAAGGAGTTCATCGAGGATTTGAAGAATTTGTTGAAGCTTTTCAATGGGTTTTATCTTTTCTCCCTCTTGTTTCTTTGTTTCTAATATATGTAACTAACTCCATACTAGGGAGTCAATGTGAACCGCTATGAATACTCTTTGTTAGAATTGACTATATTTCCATTAATTAAGGTTTTGATTTATTCAATTCATTCTATATCTTAATTCTTTATTCTTGTTGATGCATAGTTTTATGCTAGGTAGGAATTTAGGGTTTTTAATTGTGATTTATATCTCAAGTGTGTTGAGTTAAATTAAATTATAATTGAGAGCCAATACTTCATTGAATGAATAAAATGAGCAACCCCAAGTGTTTGGGACGCAATTTTGGTTCACTTGTTCTTGAGCATGGGTTTTTGGTTGTGATTCATATCTCAAGTGTTTGAGTTAAATTGAATTGCAGTTGAGAACACATGATTCATCCCAGGATCATACGGTAACAATCATAAATAAGATAAGAACGAACCCTTAACTTGAGTTACATCTTTTATCAAAAGTCAATTCGAAGCATTGAGTAGACATAGTTGGGGAACATTGATGACCTAGTCCTCTCACCTCTTGATCACATTCACATATTCTTGTTACTTGCTTTTCTTAGTTTAATTTAGTTTTAATCAATCATCAATCAATCAATCAAACAAACTCTCTTGGATACTGTCAATTGCTTAGCTTTAATTAGAATTAGTTATAACTAGTAAATCACTTTTCCTCGTGGGAACGATCCCTACTTGTCGCTGTACTTATCTCACGATTCGTGCACTTGCGAGTTAGGTTTTTATAACACGATTTTACATATCAAGTAGGGATCGTTCCCACGAGGAAAAGTGATTTACCGATTAAACTAGTTCTCATTAAAGCTAAGCAATTAACAGTATCCAAGAGATTTGAAATTGAGCGATTGATTGATTGAGTGAATGATTGGTTTAGAACAAAATTATTTAAGAAAGCAATTAACAAGAATATGTGAATGTGATCAAGAGGTAAGAGGACTAGGTCATCAATGCTACCTAACTACGTTTACTCAATGCTTCGAATTGACTTTGATAAAAGATGTTAATTCAGTTAAGGGTTCGTTCTTATCTTAAGTATGATTGTTACCGTATGATAATTGGATGAATCAAGTATTTTCAATTATAATTCAATTTAACTCAAAAACTTGAGATATAAATCACAACCAAAAACCCATTAAGCAAAAGAACAAGTGAACCAAAATTGTGTCCCAAAAACTTGGGGTTGCTAATTTTATCCATTTAATTAAAGATTGGCTCTCAATTATAATTTAATTTAACTCAAAAACTTGAGATATAAATCACAATCAAAAACCCTCAATTCCTACCTAGCATAAAACTATGCATCAACAAGAATAAAGAATTCAGATATATGATGAATTGAATGAATCAAAACTTGAATTAAGAAAATCTAGTCAATTCTAACAAAGAGTATTCATAGAGGTTCACATTAACTCCCTAGTATGGAGTTAGTTACACATCATGAAAATAACAAGACAAGAGATAGAGGAGATAAAACCCATTGAGGCCTTCAACGACTTCTTCTCATCTTCCATGGTGAGTCTTCTTCGTCTTGCAAACCCTCGATGTGTAAAGATGGATGATGGTGATGAGGGACGGCCCCCTTGGTGGCTTGGGACCTCCCTTGGCTAGCTCTCCAGATGGTCTCCCAAAATTAGGGCTTAAAGGGGGTTAAATAGGTGTAGATGCAAGGTCAGGCCCTTGAACAACAAGGAAATCTATTCCTTTTGAGAATACAAGCCTATTTGGAATTCTATTTCTTTCCTAATCCATCCAAATTGATTACTTATTGAAAGAAGATAAGGATTAGATGTCTACTTGCTTCCCAAGACTCTCACACATGCCCAAGAAGGTAATATTTCCCGTTCCGACAACTTGCGAAACAAATCCCGAAAGTATTCGCGAATTTTATGACCGACGGATCTGACCTTTGGGAACTAAAACGGTCATAACTTCTTCTAGGAAATTCAGATCGACAAGTCGTAAATTGGGTTAGAAACTAGACTTCCGGGGCTTCAAATCCATAGATGGCAGGACACACAGTTCAATCGGAGCTAAGAGATATGGGCCCCGTAATATAGCTCATCTGCACTGTGACGGGCTACCGCTGCGAAAGCCAGAGCGGTTTCCGCAGCGGTCTACACTGTTTTGCACCGCTTTGCATGCCGCTGTGTGGAAATTCACAGCGGTCTTGAAGGTGTTTGGTGGCAAATTGCATAATAGTCCCTTGAATCTTCCAAAATCACCTTTTTCCTCTGAAATACTTCAAACATATTATTTGGATCTAACAACTTGAAAAATACTCAAACACACAAATTAAAACCCTAAAAGACTCGAGAAACAAGCAATTGATTGAAGGAATGGGGATAAAAAACATATACAATAAATGACCGATCAAATACCCCCAAACCTATCTTTTCCTAGTCCTTGAGCAAAACTAATAAAAACAAAACCTAAAAACTAAACTAAAAATAAAACAAAAATACAAAGTAAGCCACTTTCGTAGGGAACACGATAGCATTGAGCGAATGCTACAAGCCTTTAAACCTCTAGGTGTCCCTAGTAGGAGGAGTTTTGTCTCGTGAGGGTTTACAGTTATGTTACCCACAAACATTTTTCTGCGAAGAACCAAATAATCAAGATGCAAACTCACATTTACCATTCAAAGCCAATGCATGCTAGAGCCAATAAGTAAAGACTAAAATTAAGTCACAAAACTGAATGCATTGCTAGTTTGAATGAAAAGCCCATGCTCAAGATACTCTAGCTTCAAAAACGCATTGTCAAACACCATAGATATAATTCGCCTCGAATCTAATTCTCACAATATATCGCTCATATTTTCACACAGAACCTAGGCAAATACACTCATCAAGCATATGTGAATGTAATTTATGCACAAGAAATTTCAAGTTATTATCGCATATGAATATATCATTGAAAGAACGCTTGATTTGTATGCAAAAGATCTCATGAAAAGAATCAAATATTAAGAACAAGATAGAGCACATGCTTACCTTACTCTCGAGCTAGCATCCTCAAAAGATCAATTAGGTCTTTTCTTTGGTTGTAACGAGGCCATTGGGTGAAGGTTAAGAAAGAACGGAAAATTGGAATTCAAAAACCTAGGATCATACCATGAGAATCTTTTATTACCTTTTCGGCTTCGCACAAGTCTCTTGGTCTCCTTTACAAGTGGGATGATGCCACTTGTTGTTGTCCAATTCTTCAAAATTCACCTTTCTCTCTTTGTCGAACTCCTTTTGAGTAGATACTTAAATTGACTTCATTGCACTCATTAACATTCTATTCTCTTTTTTTTCTTTTTTTTTTTAATACAACAATTTTTCAATACATTTCTTCTTGACACCACTTTGGTGTTTGTCTTCTTGCTTTTTTTTGTTTCTAGGTACATGCACATCACGAGTCACCCATTTCGAACTCCCTTCAATCAATTTCATCACTTTCTCTATATGATCCCAAGCTATAAGGTATGGCTAAATTATGGTTTATTGGGGTTAAGTTAATGTGGGTGACGAAAGAAAAAGGCTCATTGTGTTTGGCTTCAAACAGGGCTATGGAGCACACATATAAGATAGGAAATATTTAAGGCATTTTTAAGTGAGTTCAAGCACACATTGCCTATATCACTTCTAATGGTTCAACCAAATTAAGAGCAAAGTCCACATGTGATATCTTTTTTATGAGAATTGTTCTTTAATGTTCAATGTACAACCTATAGAGATTGAATCTAATGCTAAGAACCTGTAAGGATTCCCGTTTTGTTGATTGGCTTATTTCGTGGTCAAACCACATGTTGGGGTTTTGAATGTAAGGGTAGTCTAAGTGATTAATGATTGAAGATCAAAGGCCCTTCCATGACCTCAAGATACCAGCACGCCAAAGGTAAAATCTCTTGTGCTTGGTTTTCTTTGAAGAGAATTAGTAGCACACACACACTTAGCATTCTTGCTATGATTGCATATTTGCTTATTTTTATGTGCATCTCTTCACATGTCACTTTACACACTAGCACTTTGGTTGATATATCTTGTTGTGTGTATATGTTCCTTATAATTCATTTCCCGACATTGTTCGGAAACGTCCGCGCTTGCACTAATGAGTGCTTGGTTTCGTGCGAAGATCGCCTATGGAGAATGCCCTTGGCTTCTCCTTGGTTTTCACCATTGTTGGTGATCGGCGGTTATGATCGGCGGCCTAGCCGCCGAATGAAACCGCCGTTTCAGTCCAGATTGGTCTAAAGCAATTATGCGATCCAGATCGGCGGTCACGACCGCCGTTCGAAACCGCCGTTCATACCTGATCGATTTTAATCCCTCGGGTTTGATTCGGCGGTTGGATCGGCGGTCACGAAACCGCCGAATGAAACCGCCGTTAATGCTCTGTTCTTCACGAGCTCAATTTGGCGGTCGTCATCGGCGGCCTGGCCGCCGATTGAAACCGCCGAACGGTGCGTTTCAGGGGCAAAATTGTCTTTTCACATGCCCAATTCTTGATGTCTATAAATATCTTATTTTCTCATTCTCTGATCAAGCTTCTTGAGTTATTAGAACCCTAAACATTCAAGAGAGATTTTTGAGAAAAAATCAAATCAAGAACTCACCTTTAAACACTCAAATCAAATCCTTTTTGCATCAAATTTCATATTGCATCCTCTATGTCTACATAGAAAGCATCTATGATTGGATTGGCATCATCATAATATGTTTGGTAAGATTTTGATTAGTTTCATCTTATTTTAGTATTTTTACTATCAAGCATATTCTCTTTTAATTTACTTGTATGTTGTTGATCATATGATAAATACAAGAATAGAGAATTAATTGTGATGAATTAATTGAGTGTTGTTTTTGTGATAGCTAATTAAGTTTTTGCTTAATCTTGATTAGCTAAGCTATTTGACATGTCATTTAGCAATTGATATCTAGGGTTGATTAAATTGATTATATCATCATCCTAGATAAGCATCTAAGGTTACCTAGCCTTGTTTGTTATTTGAATATTCATACATATTCACATAGGTTGCATAATCTCTTCTTAGAGAATTAAGTCTTGAGGCTAAGGTTGCTTAGGCCTCAAGCAATTGGACCAGAGCCACTTTTAAAGGCCCGAGTGGTAGAAGTGGGGGGTTATTGACCGGAGTGTTAGACGAGGTCTACATAGGTTGTAAACTCCATTTCGATTAGTGGATTTCGAGGTCCGAGTGTGGCGCACTAAACAGCCCGTGGTTTTTCCCAGTGGTTGGGTTTCCACGTATACATCAAGTGTTATTTAAATTCCACACTATATTACACTTGCTTGTATTTTTGACTAGTAGGGGCATTTTCGTAAAATTGACTTGCATGCGAAAATTGGGTAATAATTGTTAAAATCTATTCACCCCCCCCTCTAGCTTTATATAGAACACGCCTCTAATTTGTTTCAATTGGTATCAGAGCGGGTTCCTAGATATACTTAGGTGATCCTAGCTCATTTTAGGTGTGTTGTGCATTTGTGTGATTGTTGCTCATTCATACATTTTGCATACATTTCATTCATTCATTTGATACAATGAGTGGATTCGGTGGCAACCATGAGGGTGCTTCAAGCACACGGCCTCCTCTCCTCACCTGTGTGAATTATGCCTCATGGAAAGGCAAGATAGAGGCATATGTGTGCCAAATCCATGATAGGGCATGGATGGCAATTGAAGATGGGTATGCACCTCCTATGATGACTCCACGAGTGGTGGAGAAGAAGTACTCAAGCCAAAGGCCCAGTGGTCACCTGAAGAGTTTGAGACTTCAAAATGGAATAGGAAGGCATGGCATGCTCTTCTATGTGCAGTGGATGAAAATCAGTACAAACTGATTCAGAACACTAGGATAGCCAAGGAGGCATGGGATATCCTACAGGTTGCACATGAGGGAACCAATGTCGTTAAGGATTCCAAGCTACAAGTCCTTCAAACGCAATTTGAGTTGCTTAAAATGGAGAAGGACGAGTGCTTCAATGACTTTGAAGTCAAGTTGATGGATATTGTGAATCAAAGCCATCAACTCGGTGATCCTTATTCGGATAGGAGAGTTAAGCAGAAAATAATGAGGTCTCTCCCCGCTAGGTTCGAATCAAAAGTGACGGCTTTTAGAGGAAAATAGCACATACAAGGATATGAAGCCGAGCGAGGTGATTGGAAGACTCCTCGCCTATGAATCTAGGAAGGCTCCTAGTATTTCACCTCCTAAAAAGCAAAAAGGAATTGCTTTGAAAGCTTCCAAAGTTGAGAAGGAGGAAAAAGGTGACTCGGACCAAGACATGGCTTTGTTACTTAGAAGATTCAAGAAGTTTGTCAAGTTCGAGAATAAGGGCATTGGATCCAAAGGCCAAGACTTGAAGAAAAAAGCTCCCTTCAAGAGTTTTGAGCCTAGGCAAGAGCATAGTGAGAAGAAAGGGGTCCAATGCTATGAGTGTGGTGGTATAGGTCACATCTCACCGGATTGTGGGAACTTGAAGAACAAGATGGCAAAAGTGATGACCGCCACATGGAGTGAAAGTGATGACTCCGGAGAGGGAGATAAGTCATCAAGTGATGATGAGCTTACCATCAACTACACGGCATTTGGGGCCACTTGTGTAGAAGATAAAGTTGTTGGTAAGAATGACTTGACTAGTGATCCCATAGAAGAAATTGATGAAGAAGTAGCTCTAGAGGTGATAGGCAAAGCTACTCATTGGGATATGTCTCTCATTGACTCAAGAGACCAAGGTAAAGGTCTAAATGAGGGAAATGACTCCATTAGTGAGAATGAGAGTGGAGGAGATAACTTAAGTGAAGATGACTCCTCATCTAACTCTACAAATGGAGGTGTAGAGAAAATGGATGTAAATGACTTTATAGTCAAGTGTGAAAGTTCATTGGAGAAGAAAAATATAAAGTTGAAGATTTTAGAGGATGAAAATCTAGAACTTTCAACACACAATGACCACTTAAGTAAACAAGTGGAGGCATCCAAGAAGATTGAAGACAAGCTAAGGGATGAGCTAGCTATGTCTAAGAGGAATGAAGATGGGTTGAAGAGAGAGCTTGTTGAAGCCATAGAGTCATTGTCTAGGATGACTACAAGCACCAAGAAACTTGACCACATTCTTGGTAGTGGAAAGAACCCTTGTGACAAGAGAGGTATTGGGTATGAAGTAAGCAAGGAGATCACTACTCCAACCAAGACCATCTTTGTCAAGAGTTTGGGCAAGATAGAAGCCTCACCGGTGCACACTCCTAGGAAGAAAATTGATCTAGGACAATGTCCAAGAAGTGCACAAGTGAAGGTAGCTCCAAAGAGACAACCTCAAGCTCAAAAAGTTCCTCAACCTAACTTCCCTCAAGCTCATATTCATCAAGGGAAGAGGCCAATCATGCAAAATGAAACAAGGAAGCAAGCTAGACCGGTTCAACAACAAAGAAGGTTTGAACCCGCTCAACCACAAAGTCATGGGATGGCTCCTATGCATGCACAAGGACATGGTATGAATTCTAAATTTATCCCTACATGTCACTTTTGTGGTATTAATGGTCACATTAGACCAAATTGCTTTCATTTCATTAAATTATGTAGAATCAAAAGCATGATTGAAAAGAGAATGACAAGAGCTAAAATGCATGCTAATAGGAAGGAAAATATTCATATTCATGATCCTATTATTTCTAGTACTCTTGAACCATTGTCCACTAGGAAGAAAAATGTTATATCTATGTGGATAAGGAAAAATGAACCCGCTTGCTACGAGACTAACAAGTCTCAAATAGGTTCAACTAAGTCTAATGGACTTGGTAGGTCCATAGGACCTCATGCCCTTCATTAATGAAGGATGATATTAACCCCATATGGGGAACTCAAGCAAAGAGAGCTATTTTTGCATTCTTATCACTTGCAAAAAATTTGAAAAATCTTATGCTTCTTGGTTGATTGCTTGAGTAAGCTTGGTTGCACATATGTATATATGTTTTCAATTCAATAAGTGTGAACCTTGCTTGTTTACAATCCATGTCATATTTATGTTCAAACATGCATTTTGGACTAGGAGATGTATGTAGGAAGTATGATTTGAATGACCTATGATTATCTCCATGACATGATGATTCTTTTATAACATGCTAATGTCTTATGAAAAGCATGAAATTCATGTACATGCTCAAATGAAAAAGCATGAATTGATAATTGCGTTCTTAAATGCAAAAACTTGTGTGAAAAAAGCTTATGAGACTCAAATGAAAAAGGATCTAGTATCCATTCAAGGATTTTACAATCCAAATGTCTCTCTTTCTTTATTGGTTGAACATGTCTACTATCATACGGATATCTTATCCGGAAAAATCGAATAGGGTGCAAAGTTGCTCATGACATGTTTAGCTTATAAAGTTGGATATAGTTGTTCTTAAATTGAAATCAATGAAATTTTTATATCCTTGCTTCTCTCATGACAATGGTGAAATTGGTTTGAATTCCTATTAGAAACCTTTGTCATTTGCTTTGCCAAATACCATGGTATTTTGGACTTGAATGCTATATGTCTTGTATGCAAAGCATTTTTGATTCACACATTTTTATTCTAATAAAACTCCTCGTTTCTCTTCGATTAATTGAGATTGCATAAAGTGACTTATATTGATTATGCATATACTAGAATGCTACTATCTCTCTTTGCCTTAAGTGACCCGGTTGGGGACTACTCCTTTGCCTATATCATGACAAAAAGGGGGAGTAGAATGTGGTAAGGGGAGGTGCAAATTGTTGTAGCAATTGGTGCACATTGGAGAGAATATACATTGAGGGGGAGTAACCCTTTGAGGGAGAGCATTGCATACATAAAACAACATGATGTTGTGCTTAATTTTTTTAAATATGCAAATGCTTGTTTTAATCTCACTTGATTCATCTCACCTTTTCTTGTTTTGGAAAGCTTAGAAACCTTATTTCAGAGAATGATTGCTCTACAAGAGATTGAAGGCTTCAAGTTTTATTTTTTATATATCTCTTTGTATTGTAGAAAATCTTCATTGACCCATAGGTTTATTTTTGTTGTGAGGAATCAATGTGAGTGGTGGTTTTGTCACGAAATAGCCAAAGGGGGAGATTGTAAGAATTCCCGTTTTGTTGATTGGCTTATTTCGTGGTCAAACCACATGTTGGGGTTTTTAATGTAAGGGTAGTCTAAGTGATTAATGATTGAAGATCAAAGGCCCTTCCATGACCTCAAGATACAAGCACGCCAAAGGTATAATCTCTTGTGCTTGGTTTTCTTTGAAGAGAATTAGTAGCACACACACACTTAGCATTCTTGCTATGATTGCATATTTGCTTATTTTTATGTGCATCTCTTCACATGTCACTTTACACACTAGCACTTTGGTTGATATATCTTGTTGTGTGTATATGTTCCTTATAATTCGTTTCCCGACATTGTTCGGAAACGTCCGCGTTTGCACTAATGAGTGCTTGGTTTCGCACGAAGATCGCCTATGGAGAATGCCCTTGGCTTCTCCTTGGTTTTCACCATTGTTGGTGATCGGCGGTTATGATCGGTGGCCTGGCCGCCAAATGAAACCGCCGTTTCAGTCCAGATTGGTCTGAAGCAATTATGCGGTCCAGATCGGCGGTCACGACCGCCGTTCGAAACCGCCGTTCATACCTGATCGATTTTAATCCCTCGGGTTTGATTCGGCGGTTGGATCGGCGGTCACGAAACCGCCGAATGAAACCGCCGTTAATGCTCTGTTCTTCACGAGCTCAATTCGGCGGTCGTCATCGGCGGCCTGGCCGCCGATTGAAACCGCCGAACGGTACTTTTCAGGGGCAAAATTGTCTTTTCACATGCCCAATTCTTGATGTCTATAAATATCTTATTTTCTCATTCTCTGATCAAGCTTCTTGAGTTATTAGAACCCTAAACATTCAAGAGAGATTTTTGAGAAAAAATCAAATCAAGAACTCACCTTTAAACACTCAAATCAAATCCTTTTTGCATCAAATTTCATATTGCATCCTCTATGTCTACATAGAAAGCATCTATGATTGGATTGGCATCATCATAATATGTTTGGTAAGATTTTGATTAGTTTCATCTTATTTTAGTATTTTTACTATCAAGCATATTCTCTTTTAATTTACTTGTATGTTGTTGATCATATGATAAATACAAGAATAGAGAATTAATTGTGATGAATTAATTGAGTGTTGTTTTTGTGATAGCTAATTAAGTTTTTGCTTAATCTTGATTAGCTAAGCTATTTGACATGTCATTTAGCAATTGATATCTAGGGTTGATTAAATTGATTATATCATCATCCTAGATAAGCATCTAAGGTTACCTAGCATTGTTTGTTATTTGAATATTCATACATATTCACATAGGTTGCATAATCTCTTCTTAGAGAATTAAGTCTTGAGGCTAAGGTTGCTTAGGCCTCAAGCAATTGGACCAGAGCCACTTTTAAAGGCCCGAGTGGTAGAAGTGGGGGGTTATTGACCGGAGTGTTAGACGAGGTCTACATAGGTTGTAAACTCCATTTCGATTAGTGGATTTCGAGGTCCGAGTGTGGCGCACTAAACAGCCCGTGGTTTTTCCCAGTGGTTGGGTTTCCACGTATACATCAAGTGTTATTTAAATTCCACACTATATTACACTTGCTTGTATTTTTGACTAGTATGGGCATTTTCGTAAAATTGACTTGCATGCGAAAATTGGGTAATAATTGTTAAAATCTATTCACCCCCCTCTAGCTTTATATAGAACACGCCTCTAATTTGTTTCAGAACCTATTCAGTGTTTAGAGAGTAGAAACAGCAGGACCCTCATAGTGTGTCGTTTATGTACGTTTTTTTGCTTAGTGAACTCACAAGGGTAGTCTCCACTATTAATCATGACAATCCAACTAAGCTTCCTATCCACCGTCACATCAAGAGCATGTCATAAGTTTTGAAAAATGCAATGCACTACTCTAAGTGGCAAGAAGTTAGTTTAAACTCAGTGAATAAAGCATATATTACGGCTCTTAAAGCACACAAAAGAAGCATCTCAACATGGAGGACAAAAATTCAAAAACTGATGACTTTCGAAATTGACCTATGTCTGTTCGTTAATGCATATCTCTCAAATAACTCAACAAAAGTTAATGAAATTTAGCACAAGATAATAGACATGCAAACGCACACTTTTCATTTAGAAAATATTTCAAAATTCAAATCGGAAAAATGAGAAAACAGACGACGAAAACAGTGCACGCACCGTTTCGCTCAACAGGGCATTGCCCATGACCTTTGGTCGAAGAAACAATCATAACTTTTAAACCACCGCCCAGAAATTTACATCCTTTATACCGTTGGATTCATATCGAAAAATCAAAGAACCCAACATGGACGGAAAAATTTATTTCCTCACCAATCAATACAGTTTTAATAAAACGTTTGTCTCAAAATATTTCAAAACAAAGCACTTTTTTCGTAGATTTTTCAAAGAATAAAACAAACACGAATTCACACCCCCAAACCTAATCTAAACATTGTCCTCAATGTTTGTATGACATTAAAAGCATGGACAACAAATAAAGAAAACGCATGGAAGGCAAGAACTCGAAACACAAAACACACAAGCTAGAAAACTAAAAACTAAAAACAAAAACAAAAACAAATTACCTAGGTGGGTTGCCTCCCACCAAGCGCTTAATTTAACGTCTCAGCAAGACAGTTGCAAGGACGAATTAACTAAACTCCAATGTCTCGAATTTGCGCCTATATGTGATTAGGTCTTGGAAAAACTTTTTGTGCATCGGCATGTTCCTATAGACAATAAGCAAAGGCAAGTAAATGTTCACTATAAAGTGTGGTGAAATAAGTTCAGAAAACCACATATTCCACTTGCTTTTGTGTAGGCAGCTCAGAAAAGTAATAGGAGGGACATAGGGCTTGAGTTCCTTGTATAGGAGCAGTTCCTCGAAAGGGACATCTTCCACTTCCTTTGCTTTTTCTTCCCTCTCCTCTTTTTCTACTTCTTCACCCTTCAAAGGGAAAGTGGCAACATCAACTTGCTCCGGTTGGCTCGGGAAAGTAATGGGAGGGACATAAGGCTTGAGTTCCTTGTATAGGAGCGGTTCCTCGAAAGGGAAATCTTCCGCTTCCTTAACTTTTTCTTCTGTTTCCTCCTCTTCATCTGCAACACTAGAAAAATCATCAGAAAATTCATATCTCTCTACAATCTTACCATAAGAAGGCATGGTGGCAGCTTCATCCCAAAGTTGTTGAATGGATTGCATGATGTTGTTGAATGCTTCCTTAAGTGATGGTGAGACCAGCTGCTCATAGGTATTTATTTCATTGATTGGCCACGGATTGTAAGAATTCATTGCTTGGGTTTGTTCTCTTGCAAAAATCATAGATTTCAATTCCACCATTTGTTCCGTTGCAACAACTAGTTTCATAATAAGTTCATTCATTGCTTCACTATCCTCATCATAAGCGTGTTGCTCGTAGAAGTCCATTGTTCCTGAAAAGAAAAGAGAAAAAAATAAATAAATAAAATAAAAAATAAACTAAAACTATTAACTAAAACTAAAACTAGAAATAAACAATAAATTCAACTATTCCCGGTAGCGGCGCTAAAAACTTGATGTGTAAAATCATGTTATAAAAACCTAACTCGCAAGTGCACGAATCGTGAGATAAGTACAGTGACAAGTAGGGATCGTTCCCACGAGGAAAAATGATTTACTAGTTATAACTAATTCTAATTAAAGCTAAGCAATTAACAGTATCCAAGAGAGTTTGATTGAGTGATTGATTGATTGAGTATCGATTAACACTAAATTAAACTAAGAAAATAATTAAAAAGAATATGTGAATGTGATCAAGAGGTGAGAGGACTAGGTCATCAATGCTCCCCAACTACGTTTACTCAATGCTTCGAATTGACTTTGATAAAAGATGTTAATCCAGTTAAGGGTTCGTTCCTATCTTAAGTATGATTGTTACCGTATGATAATGGGATGAATCAAGTGTTTTCAATTATAATTCAATTTAACTCAAAAACTTGAGATATAAATCACAACAAAAAACCCATTAAGCAAAAGAACAAGTGAACCAAAATTGCGTCCCAAAAACTTGGGGTTGCTAATTTTATTCATTCAATGAAATATTGGCTCTCAATTATAATTTAATTTAACTCAACACACTTGAGATATAAATCACAATTAAAAACCCTAAATTCCTACCTAGCATAAAACTATACATCAACAAGAATAAAGAATTAAGATATAGGATGAATTGAATAAATCAAAACCTGAATTAATGGAAATATAGTCAATTCTAACAAAGAGTATTCATAGCGGTTCACATTGACTCCCTAGTGTGGAGTTAGTTACACATATTAGAAACAAAGAAACAAGAGGGAGAAAAGATAAAACCCATTGAAAAGCTTCAACAAATTCTTCAAATCCTCGATGAACTCCTTCGTCTTCGAATCTTCTATGAGTAAGGTGAATGATGAATTTGTGTGATGAGCAAAAGTATGGAATATCTGAATGGGAGAGTTGCCGAACCAGAGAGCCAGCCCTAAAGACCACTCAATATATATATATAGGCCCCCTCAATCTGAATACGAAAAGACTCCTAAATCGGGCCAGAATCACCAAACCGCTGCCATGACCGTTGCCAGTGTGGCAGCGGCGTGGCAGCGCTCTTGACGAGAAACGGGGAACCGCTGCAGCTATGGAAGCGGCATGGCAGCGCCCTGGCAGCAGTAGCTTCTGTTTTCAGAACGCTGCTGCATCGCTACTAAAGAATTAGGAGCGATTTTAACTGCACTATCGAATATTTGCAAGAAAGCCCCTGAAGTCTTCAAAATAGCACTTTTTGCCTGATATTCTTCAATTTATTCATCTGGATCCAAAATCCTAAAAATGCTCACATACACACATTAAATCCCAAAAAAACTCGAGAAACAAGCAATTGATTGGAGGAATGGGGATAAAAAACATATACAATAAATGACTGATCAAATACCCCCAAACCTATCTTTTGCTAGCCCTCGAGCAAAACTAAAACAAAAACAAAACCGTGTAAAATTTCCTTAACAATTCATACATCATCTAGCATGTTTGAAAGCGCTTTTTTGTTTCATTAGGAAATTGTGAATTCAAAAGATATTTATAAAGATGTTCCTATGCAATGTGCTCTAAAGTTTGGAAAACTAGTAAGCGATAAGCGAGGGTATTGTCCACAGGGAGGTGTCATCCGTCGATCGTTTCACGTTTTAGTGATTATTGAAAACAATGTAAATAGGAACATGGCAAGGTAAGAGTAGTGTGTGTGAAGTGTAAGCATGTTCGTGTGTGTGTGAGAGAATGGAAATAAGAAAAACAAAAAGATAACTAAGGATAAAAATGTAACCGAGTTCTTACCTTTCTAAGTTAATGTACTACTAAAGGCAAACATCCTAAGTTACTAAAATAAATATGGCTTGGAGAGAGAAATAGATGGACACACAAGGTACTCATGACCACTATGACATTCGCGCCACTCATAAAAACTAACCGTATAAAACACTACAAGATTGGGTTCAACCTAGCCTTTGATATGACCTCTAAATATGGAAATGGGGAGAGTCACCTAGTCCTCGGTTGCTACTCACCGAGGGTGTATCGCGTGAGCAATGACCGTAAAAGGATTGCATTAAGCATAAAGGTCAACCCTCGATCACTACTCATCGAGGGTGTATCGCGCAAGCAACGACTATGGGGTAGCCTAAGGGAATATTAAAGGATCGACCATCGATTGCTACTCACCTGTCACGTGTAAGTAACAACCATATAATGGAAGCATTAAGTGTAAATTCGTACCCTTGATCACTACTCACCAAGGGTGTATCGCGTGAGCAACGACCAAGGGTCGTATAAAGCATAAAGGTCTAAAGAACCGAAATCCACAATGGCATGGTATGTACTCATCATGAATTTTACCCAAACAATTAAGAGCATAATGAAGGCCAAGAGTTGATGTACCTACTTAACCCTAATTCTCAAACACTCAAATCAATCCAAAACATGCATTTCGAAATATCCATCAACATACACACAATCAAGGGATGTTTGATTAATCTACTCCTAAATTACATTAATCCACTCATAATCCCAATCATGAACACATATCAATTTCTACCCTACATGCCATGAATGTAAAGACAAGAGATATCTCTAAACATGCATCTAGGAGGGTTGTCAAACTTATTCAACACAAGTAAATAATTAATACCAAGCTATTGAATGAGACAATACTTGAAAATATTAAATACAAGTTAATCACATAAATATAACTAGTGTTAGATTTACATATTTCCCTAATGAGGATACACATCAAATACAGAAAATACAAGAGAATAGTATAAGAGAAAACCCTAGGTGTCAATCTCGAATCTTCAAGCTCGAAGAGGAACCCAATTGTTATCTCGGATCTCCAAGCTCCATTGAAGCTCCTCTTCCTCATAGACAAGAGAGGGTGGCTCTTTCCTCATGAATCTCCTCCAAATATGGGTGGTTGTATATGGAAGGTAGTGATGGTGAAAACCCCCATGAATGCCTTTGAAGGTCTCTCTCTCTCTTTTGTTGTGTGAAGAAGATAAAGCGTAGAAGACAGTGTTTCTAGGTTATTTGGGTGAAGAGTTTTATTTGTCTTATGAAGAAAATGGTATATTTATAGGCTTGGGAGGTTAGGTCACGATTTAGGCATGAAAGGACAAAATTACCCCTAAAAAATGGCCCAAAAACCCGTCATTTGGTGCTAGACAGTGTAGAGTGCGGGTCAAGTGCGGTTGGGACCCGCACTATACCCGCACTTTATCGATTTTTCAAGTGAAACAGCTCCCGGGTTTTCATATAGTGTGGGTGGAGTGCGAGTCCAACACGGGAATTCCCACGCTGGAAAGTTAGGGACCCGCACTTCACCCGCACTTTATGGTGTTCTTTTGGTTTCTTCGATCCTTTAGTGTGCGGGTTGTGTGTGGGTCCTGTATGGGAATTCCTACGCTAGAAGTCCCGAATACTATTTCCAACACCAGAAATGTACGAATGCTTGAAATTATAAACAAAGAGCCCATAAGAGACGCTAAAACGCAAGAAAACGAGACAAAGGATAAGGAAATGAGGGCCTAAATATACAACATATTTGGCACGATTAATGTTCTAGGTATGATTTCTTTGTTTCTTATATCACTTGTAGTTAGAACATCATCTTCATCTTTTCACATGTTCTTGCTTTATAAGATAACATCTTTATGACTTGACTTGTTTCAAGAATGTTTTTTTATTGTGTTTTGTGAGTTGCTTGTGACAACTATTGCATATAGGATTTGATTTGCACATATAGCTAAGTTGTATGCATGTTATATAGCTACATGATATATAGGAATGTATTTGACATATTTATCCATGCCTAGATAAGCTTAAATGTTTGACCTTGCATTTATGCACTTTAAATATTGCTCATATTCACTTTAGGTTGTTTATCTCTTCTCTTGAGAGTTAAGTCTTGTGACTACCATGTGTAGTGCTCAAGCACCTTTGGTCTAGAATCGCTATTAGAGGACCGTTGGATAGTAGTGGTGGGTTAGTAACCATGTAGGGTTTGACATGGTCAACCTAGGTTGTAAACACCATTACAAGTAGTGGATTTGAGGACCATATGTGGCGCACATAACAGCCCGTGGTTTTTCCTTGTTGAAGTTTTCCACGTAAAAATCAAATGTTATTTAATTTCCGCACTTTACACTTGATTGTTGTTTTTGACTAGATAAGGTTTTTATCGAATATTGACTAATCAAGAAAAATTGGTAATTAACTTGATTAATATCTATTCACACCCCCTAGATATAATTAGACACGTTTTCTATATATTTTCAAAGAACTTTAGCTATAAACAAAGCAACTCAAACCACACGTTGTTTTTAAAACACTAAAAGGGTAAAATTACTTCTTTGATTATCTATGTTGATGATATGCTGGTGACAGGTGATGATCAAGATGAAATTGAGAGTTTGCAGCGACACTTGGCCTCAGAGTTTGAAATGAAGCAGCTTGGTGACTTGAAGTACTTTCTTGGGATCAAGGTAGCACGATGAAAGAATGGTATTTTCTTATCTCAATGGAAATACATTCTTGATTTGTTAACTGAAACAAGTATGCTTGGTTGTAAACCTGCTAAGACTCCTATGGAACAAAATCATAAGTTGTTTCTGTGTTTGAATGCAACTTCTACTGATAAGGCAAGGTACTAGAGCCTTGTGGGAAAATTAATCTATTTGTCCCATACTAGACCAGATATTGCCTATGTAGTGTGTGTAGTGAGTCGGTTTATGCATGATCCTCGTAAACCTCACATGGATACCGTGGAACGTATATTGAGGTATTTGAAGACCGCTCCAGGTAAATGATTACTCTTCACTAAACGTAATTACTTAAAAGTAGAAGGTTATACTGATGCATATTAGGCAGGTTCAGTTGATAACAGAAGATCTACTTCAGGATACTTCACTTTTATAGGTGGAAATCTTGTGACTTGGAGGAGTAAAAAGCAACCAGTGGTAGCAAGGTCTAGTGTAGAAGTTGAGTACAAAGGCATAGCTTTTGGAGTATGTGAGTTACTATGGTTGAGAAACTTGCTTTTGGAATTGGGTGTTGATTCTTAAGAAACAATGAAGTTGTATTGTGATAACACTTTAGCTATAGAGATTGCTCACAATCTAGTTCAACAGGACCGGATAAAACATGTTGAAATTGATAGACACTCCATTAAGGAAAACCTTTAAGCCGGGATTATTATGTTTCCTTCTGTCAAGTCTAAAGATCAGTTAGCTGATGTTCTTACCAAAGCTATAGCCAGCAATGCTTTTGATGACTCTTTGGACAAGGCATGTGCGATATCTATGCTCCAACTTGAAGGGGAGTGCTAGAATTATAGGATTGAATTGGGCAAGAATTATGAGATTAAATTGAGCAATATTCTTAGTCAATGATTGCCTTTATTCTCCTCTTAATTATAGGAAATTTTCAATTATGATTGAAATTGTGTAGTTGACTATAGATTGATTTACTTAATTTGTGTAGTTGACTATAAATTGATTTGCTTGATTATAGCTTGATTCTTTCCTTGTAAATAGTCATTGTATGTATTCTATATATTAGAAAATTATTCCACAATTGTGTTATTTTGATAAATATATTGTATATTTCGTACAGAGATCCCAATTTCAAAGATATTTTCATTAGATATTTTACAATACCCACCCACTAGTTGTAGTACACGTATATCTCGATCAATATTGATTGTACTTCTTACTTATTGGGCATTGGACAAGCACACTACTACCTGTTTCCAAATCCAAGAAAAATCTCTTTCAACCAATCATGTGTTGGTGTGAGTGGTTCGGCGCTCTCATCCCTTAAGCAAGGTCGTGGGTTCAACTCCCCTTGTGAACGGAGCTACATATATTGGGAGCACTTTACCCCTTAGTGGGCCAACCCGGTGCGAGTCCAGATTAGTCGGGGTGTGGTCTGGGCTGATTGAACCGTATGGTGGATCCGCCCCACCCGGAAACCGGATGGTGTAAACCAAAAAAAAAAAAAATCTCTTACAACTTTTTTCTTTCATTGTTTTCGATCTGAAAATATAGTAGGCAAAATAACAAATTGAAAAATAAATAAACCCAAAAATTCTTCGAAATCTTGCTCATGGGCTCAATTTTCTTTTATATATAAATAGGCAAGCAAGAACAACAAAATTCAGAAATCATGATAGAAAATGCCCTTGTAACAGTTTAAGAACATATACATCGAATCACCCACGTACATTATATGTCACATTTGTCTATAAAACCATAAAGTGTGGGCAGATTCCTCCCTTTCGGTTGGAACTTGGAAGTTACTTTCCGAATTGTGCTTGAAGCTTTTGATCTCGCCGGTTCGATCCCCTGACCCGACGGGTGTAACCTCAAAAATATATATATATCTTGGAAATTCAACCAACTCATGCCTCTTGGACCAAATAAATCCCGGGAATTTAAATTTGATAATCTAGAAATATAAAAATAATTAGAAGAATGAACCTAATAGTAATAGAGATACAACGTACATGTGTGCTAAATCCACCAAGGCTTCATAGAAACAGTAAAATTGGTATGGGCTTGTTAAGCTCAATCACTATCAAAATAATAATAGAAGAAGCAATAATGAGTCTTGGTTGGAGTGGGGCATGGTTTCAAATTGATCATCATCCGGGTGCAATTAATAATTATTTGACAACTTCTTTTCGAAATGATTTCCCACTGCTTAAAAGATAAACATAAGATGGAACTATAATTAATCAGTCAAATTATTCATCTCCATTATTCGTGTCTCATTTACAACTTAAAATTATTAGAAAGAGATTTCAATTTTTTTGTTGTTTATTCGTTACATAGTATTCTTAAGACACATAATTAATCTAATCCACATTTTTATATGCTTCTAAACATAATGGAAAATGAAGAAGATAACAGTATCATCCATAATTTGACCATTTATATGGTAGATGACGATATTTTACTCTCCTGCTGTGATCTGCAATTCATCATCATCTATTCATCTATAATTTGAGAATGGCATACAAATAACGGGATCGCAGTAATATGGAATCAACGTTCTTCTTTTTTTTTTTTTTTATTATTATTTTTTCTTTTTGCATCTTATGATTCTGCAAGTTGCATTATGATATGATCCAGTTGACCAGGTGAACATGTTGGCTAAGTTCATAGGATAAACCTAACATCACTTTATTTTCGACTTAATAAAGTTACAGATCGAGATCCCGATAAATAAAAACGTGTAACATCACGTCACGCGCCCCTAATAACTTATATATATATAACATCTAACTTATATATAATTATATATAGTCACTTATATAAAAGACATTTTTGATATCAAGCACGTTAGAAATTAAATGTCACATGTGGTATGGGGATGAGAGTAACCAGACAAACAGTAATGGTGCTACAGGTTACTTTCTGTTCATAATGTTGAAATGTCAGTATTGCTAGACATGCTTTCTTTGAAAATGATGCTTGATCAAAGCATTCACCCTAAATGTCAAAAATCTTTAATAATACTGATGCATACTTTATATATATATTTATAAATTCCTAATTGATAGTCATAATGCATTTTATATATATACTTTCAAGTGCGGGATCTCACACACGCATTATTTCATCTTATCTACTTTAATCGCTCTGCTTAATTGGCTACAGTCTTGAATTATGGTTCTAGATGATTACAAAAGCATCTGTGATAATTCATATAAAACACTGATCGATTAAGGATTGCTTACAATCGATCGCAAATGATAATTTCAAATCTCGTACATCCAATCAAAAGATAGAGAACCGGATTCTTTTCCCTTTTTTCAGGAAACTTTATTAATTTATAGTACACATAGTTTTTAGTGCTATTTTATTGGTCTCCTTTATTTCCACGTTTTAAAATACCCTTTGAACTTATAGTTGATGAAGTAGTAAGTATACATTACAAACTCAATGAAAACACTAATAAAATATTATTGTATGCACCCAAGAAACAATACAAGAAAATAATAAAGAAAATAATACAATTCTTGACAGTTAAAAACTGTTAAGAATGGTTTCCTTGACAGTTAAAAAATGTCTAGGATTTTTGTCGGCCGCCAGCTGCCCACCGCCTGATAATAATGACAATTTAATTGTCATTATTATGAATTAAACTTGAGACCTCAAGTCAAGAGTTGTAAGCCTTTACCACTTGACTACAACATTTGATATGTTAACAATTGAACAATATTTATAAAAAACCTATATGAGTTATTAGAAATAATAATAATAAAAAAAAAACTAATTATTAGATAGATTTAAATTTATTCAACTAATCAAAATTCTAATTTCTACGACAAAAATATATTAAAAAATATTTATTGAAACTTTTAATAAAATTATATTTTTTTAAACATATATAGTCGAGTTATTGATCTATACTCTATGGTCACTTTTAGTTACATGGTGGAATGGTAATCGGAATGGTAATCGGAATGAGAATGAGAATAAGAATGGAAAGGAAAGGAAAACTAAGTTTTTTGTTCTATTGGAACTTTAGAGCTAGTCTTTGAATCAGTATTATTTTTTTTGGTTAATAACGTAATGGAATGGAGTTAACTGTATTTTGACCAAAATACCCCTAATTATAAAACATTCATAATAACATGATATATTATGGATAATAATAATAAAATATAAAAGTATATTATTTATTATAATAATATATTATATATATAATATATAATATATAATACATATATATTATATATAATACATGTAATGTATATATATATTATATATAATACATGTAATATATATAATATATACAATTGTATATAATAATATATTTATATAACATAAATATATAATATATATTATTTAATATCTTAATATATAATATATATATAATAATATAATATGTATAATACATATATATATTATATATAATACATATAATACATATAATAATATAATATATATATATATATATATATATATATATAATATAATAATAATTAATAATATATTATTTTTGGAAAGGAGAGTATTTTTGGAATGGAGTTGGGGCATATTAGGGTATTTATGGAATATAAATTTTAGTTTGGAATGGAAGGGCATTCCATTGGTTTATGGATGGAATGCCCAATCCACCAAAATGGTGGAATCCCCATTCTATTACATTTTAACAAACCAAACAAATGGAATGACTTTCTTTCCATTCCATTCCATCCAACCAAACATGGCCTATAGGAGACTCGTGACATCAATTGTAATAAACATGATTTGGAATACAACTCTCACTATAGGAGAGATATTTCTCAACATGCATCTTGCAATTTAATCTTGTTTTTTTTTAATTTTTTAAAAGTGAATGATTTAAAAGTAAATTTATTAAATTTAAAATTTTACTTATCTAATATTAGTTTGTCCAAAAACCGATATCTTACTGTAAAATAAATCCATATTGGGATTTTGTTTGGTTTTGAAAATAGGAAGTAAAAGTTTAAAAAAAATATTAAAGATAAATAAAAAATTAAAAAAAAAAAAACCTATCAAGAAAAGAATGTCAACGATGAAAGTTTTTCTTATAGTGAAAGAGTATACATCACACTATCTATTCAAAATTTGATCAAATTAAGCATGCACGTACGTTTATTCAATCTTAGAGAAACAATAAATAACATGCATGTCGATTATGGCATCAATTATTTATTTTATTTTTTTTCATAAGTTTACTACGTAGTTAATGATTGGGACGATAATTCTAAAGTAATCACATTCTCGATCAAATGTGTGTGTGCAGTGCAGTTGTTTCGACACGTATAAGTTGAAAACGATGCCAAAAGTTATAAAGGGGTTCGTGTAACCCAAAAGAAGAACAGGTTGCGTGCATACTGCCAAAAAGGTTTTAAAGATCAAAAAATAAAAGGAAACAAGTTGCATGATTGTGGAAAGAGGTTGTGTGGATTCTTTTTTTGTTTTTTTTTTCCTCCATTTCAAGCTATTGATGGATATAGCTGAGCAAAAGCATGTGTATAGTGTCTCCTTTGCACATGTCTATCCCATTGTAGACAAGCCTTTCTGGGTTTGTACCTTGCTCCACCCAAGTTTATCACCCAACTTGCAATATCACCAAAGCTTTGTCTACCTATTGAATTACCACCAGTAGCAATCAAATAAGTACCAATAACTATCGATGATTCCGGATGGGAAATCCTGCATAACTGTTTTAGCTATATATATATTTATATTTAGAGTTGTGAGTTGATCACGTACTTATTTCTTGTATCTTGTTGACATGTGTTTTTTTAGTTAAATAATTTATATTGATCATCACTTGATTGAAAACAATTTGTTAATCTTGAAATTTTCCTCAAGTTACGGTTCTTTCATGGGCTGTGAAGCTGCTACAATAACATTATCATGTCACATTCTGATCTCAACTAATCCTACTACTCGATTTTATAGAAGAAGAAAGAAATATGTAAAAGAAAAAGAAATGCAAAAGGTAATTAATCAGACCAAAATTGGTATGATTTTGACCCTTATTTCCTTCTCCTTTTGCGTGTTTCTCGGGGAATATCCCGTGATTTAATTGTGTGAATTAAGTGTTTTCAGGTATTTATAAAGTTCAGGGGCATTGAAGTAATTTTAGAGAAATAAGGGCAAAAGTGTAAATTTTGAAGAAGGTTTGGAGTTTATCGGAAATTCAAAAAAGATCAGGGGAGCTGTCCGTAAATTGCCACACAAATTAGGCAAGCGTGCCACGTGGGACACATGAAACGGAGCATTTCAGTGGGTCATTGGGCCTTTGAACGCACCCCGTCCCATTTCTACGCGTGCCCCATCAGCCCTCAATTTAAATGAAACGGTGTGTTTTATATCAGCAAGCAGCCCAAGACGCGTGGCCCAAACACGCAAGCCCAAAAAGCTGACCTATCTGATCAGGTGCAGCCCGTGTGCTCCCCATGCTTCTTCTAAATGCACCCTAGATGAGACAAGAAGGGGCAGGCTATGTGCAGCCCAGCCCAGTTCTAAAGGCACCCCATCTTTTTCACCATCAGCTCTTCTTCCTCACACGAGAGACAGCCATGGCACCTCCCCTAAACTAATGCTGTAAAAATGGACCAGGCCCAAGAGGGCCGGTCCGTATGGCCTGCGAAGACTGATGGGCCGGATCAGGTCCGATCCGCGGTGGACGCGTTGCGGACCAAGCCCGGCACGGTGGCGGGCCGCGGAGCGTGCTACAGGGTGACGGTCCGCCGGACCGGCCCGCCACGGCACGTGGATCCGGCGGGTCAGAGTAGCCAGACTGAGAGGCGGACCGGTCCGGCAGGCCGGCCCAAATGGTCCGGATATTTGAAAAAAAAAAAAAAAAAAAAAAAAAAAACAGAAAACAGTTCCAACGTTTGGATTTCAAAATCCAACCGTTGGCTGACATCAGCCATGACGTCAGCCAACGGTTGGATTTTGAAATCCAACCGTTAGAGCCAAAAAAATTTACAGAAAACCCCCTCAATTCTTCTATTTTATATTTTCACCCACAATTTTAATTTTTCTATAAATACCCCATCCATTCCATTTTTCAATCACTTTCTCTCATTCTCTTATTCTCTCAATCTCTCTCCATTCTCCAAATCTCTACACATTTTCTCTCTCTCTCTCTCTCTCTCTCTCTCTCTCTCTCTCTACATTTTATAATACTATTATACTAATTTCCTATTATATATCTATCTATTGTTCTCTTCATTTTCCACCAACACACAAAACTTTGAAGGTACATTTGTTTTTAAATGTTATTATTTCTTTATGTGAGTAAATTTATAATGTTATGTAAACACTTTAGCTAAATTTTTAAATATTTTTGTTTATTTAGAAAAAAAAATTTAATTATTTTAAGTTAGTAAATTTATGATTTATAAGTTTAGTAGTTTATTTTAATATATTTTGTTAGTAAATTATCTTATTTTATGTGTAGTAGTTAATTTAAACATTTTTAAGTAACTAAATTTATGATTTGTAAGTTTAGTAATTTATTTTAATATATTTTGTTAGTAAATTATCTTATCATATGTGTAGTAGTAAAATTTAAATTATATTAAGTTAGTAAATTTATGATTTGTAAGTTTAGTAATTTATTTTAATATATTTTGTTAGTAAATTATCTTATTATATGTGTAGTAGTTAATTTTAACATTTTTTAAGGTAGTAAATTTATGATTTATAAGTTTAGTAGTTTATTTTAATATATTTTGTTAGTAAATTATGATTTTTATGTGTAGTAGTTAAATTTAACATTTTTAAGTTAGTAAATTTATGATTTATAAGTTTAGTAGTTTATTTTAATATATTTTGTTAGTAAATTATGTTATTATATGTTCATATATTTTAATATATTTTGTTAGTAAATTATCTTATTATATGTGTAGTAGTTAATTTTAACATTTTTTAAGGTAGTAAATTTATGATTTATAAGTTTAGTAGTTTATTTTAATATATTTTGTTAGTAAATTATGATTTTTATGTGTAGTAGTTAAATTTAACATTTTTAAGTTAGTAAATTTATGATTTATAAGTTTAGTAGTTTATTTTAATATATTTTGTTAGTAAATTATGATTTTTATGTGTAGTAGTTAAATTTAACATTTTTAAGTTAGTAAATTTATGATTTATAAGTTTAGTAGTTTATTTTAATATATTTTGTTAGTAAATTATGATTTTTATGTGTAGTAGTTAAATTTAACATTTTTAAGTTAGTAAATTTATGATTTATAAGTTTAGTAGTTTATTTTAATATATTTTGTTAGTAAATTATGTTATTATATGTTCATATATTTTAATATATTTTGTTAGTAAATTATCTTATTATATGTGTAGTAGTTAATTTTAACATTTTTTAAGGTAGTAAATTTATGATTTATAAGTTTAGTAGTTTATTTTAATATATTTTGTTAGTAAATTATGATTTTTATGTGTAGTAGTTAAATTTAACATTTTTAAGTTAGTAAATTTATGATTTATAAGTTTAGTAGTTTATTTTAATATATTTTGTTAGTAAATTATCTTATTATATGTTCATATATTTTTAATATATTTTGTTAGTAAATTATCTTATTATATGTGTAGTAGTTAATTTAAACATTTTTTAAGGGTAGTAAATTTATGATTTATAAGTTTAGTAGTTATTTTAATATATTTTGTTAGTAAATTATGATTTTTATGTTCATATATTTTAATATATTTTGTTACTAATAAGTTCATATTTATATTTCAGGAAATGGATCCTTTTTTCCCAGACGGTTTTAACATGCTGAATGATGATCTTGATCTTTCAGAACAAACGGAACCCCAAGCGGGAGGTTCCTGTTCTACTGCTACTGGTACACCAACATCACGTCCCAAAAGATTGACATCAAATGTTTGGCAGTGTTTTCAAATAGTACAAATGAGACTCCCAGACGGGTCAACGGGCCCCAGAGCTAAATGTAAGTTTTGTCCTAAGGACTATTCCAGTAGTAGGAATGGAACCGGTCATTTGAGAAGGCATATGCTGAAATGCATGCCTACACATGGACATGTAGACACTACAACCCAAACACAACTACAACGGCACCCAGATGGGTCCGTTAGTACGTGGCGGTACGATCCCGAACACTCTAGAAATTGCTTGGCACTATTCATTGCACAAACTGATCAACCAATAAATTTTGCTGACAATGTTTTTTTTCAAGAGTTGATCACATCTGCATTCTGCCCCCAATTTCAACCTGTTTCTAGAACTACCACTAGAAATGATTTGATAAGATTGTTTGGATCAGCTAGAGATGACTTGAATGCTGAATTACACAGTTTAAATGTCTCTGTTGCATTAACCTATGATATTTGGAACGCATGTTCGAAACAGGACTACTTATGTGTCACTGGACACTACTTAAATTCTGATTGGAAGGTAACAAAAAGAATTCTTGGTTTTCGTCCTATGGATTTTGCACACACCGCTGAAAATATTTTTAATGTCATTCTTTCTGTTTTAGAAACATATGAAATCACAGATCGCATCCTTTCTATTACATTAGATAATGCATCTGCAAACACTAGTTCTATTGCATTGTTTGTTGAAAGAAATATCCCGCAAGATGGAGGTTATTTCTTCCATCAACGGTGTGCATGTCATATTATAAATTTAGTTGTACAGGCTGGTTTGAAGAAAGTAAGTGACCGTATAGATCGCATCAGAGATGCCATTTCTTGGATTGGCAGCTCTAATCCTAGATTCCAAGAATTCCGTAGACATTGTACATTAAACAATCTACGCCCCCGACGATTCCAAACTGATATGCCAGTAAGGTGGAACTCTACTTACTTAATGCTGGAAAATTGTTTGCCATATGATACAACTATTTCAGGTTTTTATAACATGAAGCTGGCCGAACTTGGCCGTCCACAATCACAAGCACTTACACCAGACGATTGGTATGTGGCAAAGGTATTTGTTGAATTTTTAAAGATTTTTTACGATGCCACTGTAACTCTTTCCGGGGTCTATTACCCCACATCTTCTGAGGCAATCCATCGAATAGTGGAAATGTCTGAAGCTATAAACAATTATAGGGAAGATGAACATTTAGGCATTGTAGTTGTTGCCATGGAGGCAAAGTTGAAAAAATATTGGACTAACATTCCTTTACTTTATGCCTTGAGTATTATAGTAGATCCTAGGGTTAAATTATCTGGTTTAGAAGTTTTCCTTGAGGTTATTGGTACTAATTTGGAAATAGATTATTTAGAACAGGTTACTGACATTCGAAACAAGTTGTTCGAAGTTTTTCGTATTTATGAGCGCAGGTTTGGTGGCATTGAAACCCAACCATCAGCAGAACTGGAGACACAGTCGAACCAAACAAGTTGGGCCATTCTCAAACGCCGAAAAAAGGACAAATCAGCAAGTACTTCTTCAACCCAAAGATCTGGCCCATCTTCTTGTGCCGAGCTGAATAGGTACCTTGAAGCCCAATTCGATGCTGTCGAAGACAAGAAAGAATTAGATTTGTTGTTATGGTGGAAGTCTTATACCCATAGATATCCGGTTTTGTCACACCTAGCACGTGACGTACTAGTTATCCCCGTGTCCACGGTGTCTTCAGAACAAGCATTCAGCACCAGTGGACGCATAATTGAACCAAGAAGAAGCTGTTTGACTCCGGACATGGTAGAGGTATTAACAAGCCTTCGGGATTGGGAGCATGCTAAAAAGAGGTTGCAAAACCAAACTATAGATAATGAACTTATTCAAAATTTCAACAATCTATATGTTGATGAGGCTTCCGGTTCCGGTAGTAACCAGTTCCAGAACTAGGTTATACTGATACATTTGCTTGTAATTTGTAATATGATTGTACTCTTTTTCCCTTACCAAGTTTTTATCCCACTGGGTTTTTCTTGGTAAGGTTTTTAACGAGGTAATCATGTAAATATGTAATACTGAATTCCATAAGTAAGAAATAAATAAATACTTCTTCATTTCATATTTTCATAACATCATGTATTTTATATTTTTTGTACTATTTTATTTTTATTCATTGTATGAATTATTTTTTTACCAAAAATAATAAATCTATCTAACTACATTTACATAATTCAATTGTGAAATTGATAATTGTGAAATTGATATTAAGTATTTTAATTTTTAATTATTTATTTTATTTTTCACTAGAACCCAAAATGGAAAAAAAAATAATAAAAAATATATATATATATATCCCGGTCCGGCCCGCCGGACTGACCCGCCGACCGGTCCGGTCCGGTCCGCCGGAAACAGGCCACGTGCCGTGCCGGACCACTGTTCCGGAAAACGGACCGGACCTAGTCCGGTCCGCCAAATGGATGGACGCGGACCAGGTCCGGCCCGTTTTCGAAAACGGTCCAGACGGGCCGGACTCATTTGGGCCGGACCGGTCCATTTTTACAACATTACCCTAAACCATAACTGCAGCTGCCAAAAAACAGCCTTCCCTTCACCGTTTCTAGCCGATTTCTAGCCCAATCAAACGGTGACCTCACCGTGGGTCTGGTCGTTGCACTTTCTCAGTCCTCCAATGGCTGGAATCCAATCTCCAATTCACGCCTAATCTCCCCTATGTCACCATTTGCTCGTTTGATGTCGCCATGGCGACAAGGAGTTATTTGGCACCTGATGGAGTCGCCATTTGCGTCGCCCAAGCGTCGCCATGAACCCAAAACTGCGACATTCACTCTGTTAATGGCTGATTTGGTGTGAAAATTACAAGATGCACCCCTCTTATGGACTAAATGGTAATTTGCCATGTGTAAGGTTCATGATTTGTATTGACTTGATTCCATTGCAAAACGCTCTATATTTGTATTAGTTGTTGCTTAGGGTGTTCTTGGAAGAAAAGAAGCTTCAAAGTTGAAGAGCAACGTCTAGTGCAAATATCGTCTTCAAGAGGTGAAAGCGTCAAAGGTATATCTAAACTTCTATCCTCTTACAAGGCGTTAGCACACTAATCACGCTCCAAATGGTCACATTTAGCTCTCCTATTTCCTAGCTTTTGTGTTCGTTTCCGAGCACTTTTGTGTATATAATGTTTGTTTTAGCTATGTGCAGGTAAATTTCCCACATAGATGGTGTTTGTACCAAAAGTGGGCAAAATAGGGTAATTATGTGTGAAGAAGACCACCGTGGGTTTGGACCAGCGAGACTGAACCCGCGGGACAAAAAAGCAGGAAGCCACGGGAAGGAATTGAGAAGACTCCACTGGTTTCCACCACGGGAAGGAATTGAGAAGACTCCACTGGTTTCCACCACGGGAAAGAAGTCGCAAAGTAGGGGATAAAGAAGCCGCGGAGAAGAGCCAACTTGTTCAAGCCTTCTGGCTAGTTCGTGCCGCTAGAAAGAGCTCTCAGGCCAGAACCCGCTGAAACCATGGCTAGTTCAGACCTTCTGGCTGGCTAGACATGTCTAGCGGAACGAACTCGCCCAAACTCTGGCTAGTTTGTGCGGCTAGACATAGCCCGCGGCACGAACCCGCCAGGATTCTGGCTAGTTCGTGTGGCTAGACATATCCCGCAGCACAAACTTGCCAGACCACCGCCCAAGCCAAAATGAAGATATTTTCAAGGGGTCTTTTGGTCTTTTCACACCCCATTCATGCCCAAACTTGCCCAACTATATATGCATCCATTTTGCCTCTCTTTCAAAGGGTGACCAACCAACCAAACAACATTATAGCTTGGCTCTAAAGTACCAAAAGAGAGAGAGCAACTCCAAGCCTTCCATGGGGGATTTTCCTCCATGTAAAGCCTTCCATGGAGAGTAGATATGCAGAGATAGGAGGGCTTGTGTGCAAGCCATAGATGTTCATATAAAGGAAGAGCTATTGGAGGCTTGTCTTCAAGGGTGATTCTTTATTTACTCATCTCCTTGTATTTCCATTGATGTATAACCCATTTGGGAGTATTTGTAACCAACATTTATGCTAATATATGTATGTATTGTTCTTATGATTTGATTTGGTATTGATTCATTCCTTAGATGTATATTGATTAAGCTCTTTTTATGATATTCATATGTATGGATGATTATGTGTTGATATGCATGATGGATGAGATTAGGAGTAGATTAACTAAATGATTAGGGGTAGTTGTAATCAAATATCTCATTTGTTTATGTATGTTGGTGTATGATTTACTATGTAAGTGTTTAGAGTGATTAGAGAGATTGAGAGTTGAGTTTATACCTGGATTTCCATTCCGGGTATAAACTTGGCTATTAGCTCTATGGAATAGAAATAGCTTATTGATCGGTTCATTTCTATACATGTTTTAGGCCCTGAATTCCTATTATTTATGATTTGTTCTCAAGTAAATTAGGTTGTTTAATGTGTTTGTTGAGCATGTGTAGGTCCATTCCATTCTAGTGGTGTTAAATCTTATTTTGGAAGAAAAAGAATCAAAAGATGGAGAAAAGGAGCAAATTGGAAGAAACAATGAAAAGATGATTTTCGGCCAGTGCAGAACCTCTATGTTGCGGGGCCTATATCTCTCAGCTCCGATTGAATTGTGTGTCCTACCACCTATAGATTGAAAGCCCTGGAAGTCTAGTTTCCAGCACACTTTTCGGATCGTAATTATGATATTTTTAGAAGAAGTTATAACCGATTTCGTAACCGAAGGTCAGAGCTGAAATGTTTACCGCTGCCCAGACCGCCCCTCGTGCAACCTGCCTAGGGAGCGGCCAAGGGAGCGACCCAAAGCAGAAGAATTTCCGCTTGACGTGCAGCTGCCGAGGCAACATGCCTCCGGAGCGACCCAAGGAGCGGAATTACGTATTTTTGGCGGATTTCAACTCCGAATTGGTCCAAAACTGTTCCAAAACTTCCCAAATCAAATCCTAATAACTTTAGAAGATCAAGACATGTTTGGGAAACTTCCTAAACTCAAATTAGGAGTCAATCATCAAGATAGGAAATCCAAGTTAGGAAAGGATTCTCATTCCTTGTTTCATTCTACTTTCCCACTTGGTGTATTTCCTAAACCTAAGAAGAATTGGGGGTTCACAAGGAAAAGTCACCTATAAATACTTTATATTCTTTTCAATTGAGGAAGACAGCCAAGGGAGGTTCCAAGCCACAGAAGGGGACCGTCCCACATCACTCCGACCACCACACACATGGGTTTTCTCTATATCTCTTCTATGTTTTTGTTCTCTCCATTGATGTGTAACTAAACCTCTAACTAGGGGATTGATGTAACCGATTTTGGATAACTCTATATGAACAATTAGTCTATCTTTTGTTAATCAATTGAGTTTTAGTTTTGTTTATTGAATTAATTGCTCTATTCTACTCTCTCTGATTATGTTGTGACTGCAAGTGATTTGAGTTTGTGGCTTAGTTTATCCATGAGATTAGGGTTTAGATGTGGATGACCGTTCCATTTAAATTTGAATCAAAAGCTTAATAAACAAGAAAATTGATGTATGCATGACCGTGCTATGTTAATTTGGCTTAGAGTTTTGTGTAAAATATGGGTTTTGACAATTGCTCATTACATGACCGTGTGTGAGTAATAGGAAGAACCCTAGATCATTAATCCGTATTCGTTGCATGACCGTGTGCGAGTATTGGAAAGGATCTTTGAACCTAATTGAATTATCTTGAAAACAAGCTTGTAAGCTAGATTGAAGTGTTTAACGAGACTAAGTGTGAGCATTGAGTGTCTAAGAAAGGTGCATCGATTCCCTAGTATTTCTCTCCATATATTCATCCCTTGTGTGATCTTTGATTTAATTTGATTTTAGTCTTTAGTTCAAGCGGTCATAATTTAGGTTAATTTTAGATTTCAACAAAATTCCAAAGTAAAGCATTATGCAATTTAGTCTTTTCGCATTTAGAGTAAATCCTTACTAGATTAATTGGCTTTCGACCGATAGAATCGCCGATCCCAGTGAACGAACTTTTTTAGTAAATTGAACATAGATTTTACTGCATCAATTTTGGCGCCGCTGCCGGGGATTGGTATAGATTCTATTAGTTGAATCTAGTTAATTTAGTTAGGTAGTGTGTGTCATTAGAATTTTTTTTTAGTTTTAGTTCTTTTTGTTTCATCTTACTTCGTGGTAGTTGTGTTTTTGGTGTTTCAGGTTTCACAATTACATGAACGGACGTCGTTATCTTGGAGGTAATCTAATCCTTGCTAACGACGAGATTGACCGAGTAGGCTGGGTTGCTAGACAGCTCGAAGAAATAGATCTTTCTGTTGAGGAAATGGATACACTGCAGCCAGAAAACTACCCAAGGAATGCAAGCGAATTCTTTTTGTCACTTTTTGAAGACAAAGGTGAGAAAGATGTTCTTATAGGGGAGACTTGTGAAACAAAAACATCATCAGAAATCAGTAATCTGAAGAGTGAAAATGCTAACTTGATGATGGAATTGGAGGCCTTGAGGAAGGAAAGAGATGAGGCAATTAAGAGGGCAGAAGAGCTTACAAGGTTGGTGGTAGAAGAAGAGGAAGATTTTGCCCACAAGACAAGGAAAATCCAAAGACAAGCAGAGTTGAAAGACCAAAAAATGGATGCCATGAAGGCGGAGTCATGCAAAAACGAGAATGCTTTGAGAATAGCAAGGGTGAAGGAACATGATTACCTAGTGGAGCTTGAAAAGGCTGAAAGCACTATCAAGATCTTGACCAAGGAACAAGGCGTTAAGGGTGAGGCCTTAGGGCTTAACATCGTCAAAGGATATTCAAGCCATTCCAATACAAAGGTTAGTAATATCACATGTGGTCCTTCACTTTTCCCTTACAATTGTTATTTTTGCCATACTAGGGGTCATAAAAGAGCCCATTGTGCGGAGTTTATTGAAAGTTCCAAAAAGAAACAAAGAAAGCCTAGAGGGAAACCAAGGAGATTTCGACAAGTTTGGGTCCGCAATGACAGATTAGACCAAGTAAGAGAAAATATCACTGATGGGAAGAACGCCCCTGATATGAAAGAGTGTCTTAAACTCCTTGACACAAATGGTGGTAGTACGAGCAGAGAGGTCGCTCAAATGAAAGTCATCACGCCTACAGAGCCGTAGCGCTCTCACACGTCTTGCCGAGACGTTAAATTAAGCGCTTGGTGGGAGGCAACCCACCTAGGTAATTTTTTTTTAGTTTTTAGTTTTTAGTTTTTTAGTTTTTTGTTTTGTGTGTTGAGTTCATACATGCCATGCTTTTTCTTTATTCGTTGTCCATGCTTTTAATGTCATACAAACATTGAGGACAATGTTTAGATTAGGTTTGGGGGTGTGAATTCGTGTTTGTTTGATTTTTTCGATTCATTGATAAATCTGCGAAAAAGTGTCCTGTTTTGAAAATTTTGAAGCAAACGTTTTGTTAAAACTGTATTGATTGGTGAGGAAATAAATTTTTTCGTCCAAGTTGGGTTCTTCCTTTTTTCGATACGAATCCAACGGTATAAAGAATGAAAAATTCTGGGCAATGGTTAAAAAGTTATGAATGTTTCTTCGACCAAAGGTCATGGGCAATGCCCTGTTGTTGCGAAACAGTGCGTGCACTGTGTTCGTTGTCTGTTCTCTCACTTTTCCACTGCGAATTTTGAAATATGTTCTACATGCAAAATGTGTGTTTGCATGTCTATTATCTTGTTCTAAAATTTGGTTAACTTTTGTTAAGTCATGTGAGAGATATACGTTAAAGAACAGACATAGGTCGATTTCGAAAGTTATCAGTTTTTGTATTTTTGTCCTCCATGTTGAGATGCTTCTTTTGTGTGCTTTAAGAGTCGTAATATATTCTTTATTCACTAAGTTTAAACTAACTTCACTACTACAAAAATGCTTAAAGACATCACTAGAAATCACTAAAAGAAATCGATTTTTGGTAACCGATTTTAAAAAAGCTTTTAGAAATCAGTTTTTATAAAAACCGATGTCTTAAAAATTACAATTTCAAAAGACAACGGTTTTTAAGAAAACCGATATTAAAAAAAAACGTTTAGACATCGGTTTTTATAAAAACCGATGTCTTAAATTTTGTGTTGAAAAGACAACGGTTTTTATAAAAACCGATATTAAAAACAAGCGTTTAGACATCGGCTTTTATAAAAACCGATGTGGATTCAAAAGCAAAATTCTGCAATGCAAATCTGACCTATGTCCACATTCAAGTGCGCATCTCTAAATATACTTAACGTTATTTGCTCAACTTTTGACACAAGAAAGTAGACATGCAAACAAACACTTTTAATTCAGAAAATATTCCAACAATCGATTTGGAAAAGTGAGAAAATGAGCGATGAAAACAGCTCACTCGCGGATTCACGAATCGCTTCTGACCTTTGACTGAATAATTGATCATAACTTTCAAAATACCACCCGGAATTTTACGTTCTTTATACCGTTGGATTTGTATCGAAAAATTGAAGAACCCAACATGGACAAAAAAATTTATTTCCTTGCCAAAAGATACAGTTTTAAGGAAAGAGTTTTCACAAAAATATCTCCAATCGCTTCAATTCTGACCTTTGACTGAAAAATTGATCATAACTTTCAAAATACCAACCGGAATTTTACGTTCTTTATACCGTTGGATTCATATCGAAATATTGAAGAACCTAACATAGACAAAAAAATTTATTTCCTTGCCAAAAGATACAGTTTTAAGGAAAGAGTTTACACAAAAATATCTCCAATCGCTTCAATTCTGACCTTTGAGTGAAAAATTGATCATAACTTTCGAAATACCAACCGGAATTTTACGTTCTTTATACTGTTGGATTCGTATCGAAAAATTGAAGAATCTATCATGGAAAAAAAAATTTATTTCTTTGCCAAAAGATACAGTTTTAAGGAAAAAGTTTACACAAAAGTATCTCCAATCGCTTGACCTTTGAGTACTCATGAATAATTGATCATAACTTTCAAAATACCGCCCGGAATTTAACATTCTTTAAACCGTTGGATTCGTATCAAAAAATTGAAGAATCCAACATAGACAAAAAAATTTATTTCCTTGCCAAAAGATACAGTTTTAAGGAAAGAGTTTGCACAAAAATATCTCCAATTCTGACCTTTGACTGAAACATTGATCATAACTTTCAAAATACCACCCGGAATTTTACGTTCTTTATACCGTTGGATTCGTATCGAAAAATCAAAGAATCCATCATGGAAAAAAAAAATTATTTCTTAAGGAAAAAGTTTACACAAAAATATCTCCAATCAATCGACCTTTGAGTACTCATGAATAATTGATCATAACTTTCAAAATACCACCCGTAATTTTACGTTCTTTATACCGTTGGATTCGTATCAAAAAATCAAAGAATCTACCATGGACAAAAAAAATTATTTTGTTGCCAAAAGATACAGTTTTAAGAAAAAAGTTTGCACAAAAATATCTTCAATTGCTACTGACCTTTGACTGAATGATTGATCATAACTTTCAAAATACCGCCCATAATTTTACGTTCTTTATACCGTTGGATTCGTATCGAAAAATCAAAAAATCTAGCATGGATGAAAAAAATTATTTCGTTGCCAAAAGATACAGTTTTAGGGAAAAAGTTTGCATAAAAATATCTCTAGCAGAACACAAAACCACACAATAAAAAATGAAATGAAAAATAAACCCACCAATAAAATTTATTTAATATATGTATGTTTGTAGTAGAAATTAGAATTTTGATTAGTTGAGTAAATTTAAATTTATCAAACAAGTTTTTTTTTTCTTTTTTTTTTTTCTAACAATTCATATAGGTTATATATATATATATATATATATATATTGTGCAATTGTTAACACATTCAATCTTGTAGTCAGGCGGTAAAGGCTTACCACTTTGACTTTGAGGTTGCGAGTTCGATTCCTCATAATGACAATTAATTGTCATTATTATCATAGGTGGGGTTGGCCGGTCGGTGAGGCGGGCCGGTGGTGGTGGCTGGTCAGTGGGCGGCGACGGTGGGATTTTTTATTGTAATTCATCAATTTTACATCAGGTTTTTTAAATCGGTTTTAACTAAAACCGATGTCTTTTCTCCTAGGTTTTTAAATCGGTTTTAAATAAAACCGATTTCTTTTCTACTAGGTTTTTAAATCGGTTTTAAGTAAAACCGATTTCTTTTCTCTTGTTTTACATCGGTTAAAAACCGATGTCTTTTGCGCTTTTTTTTCTAAATCACTCAAAAAGAGATCGGTTTTAAAAATTTCAAAAACCGATTTCTTCCATATAAAAAAACCGATTTCTTTTGCATTTTTTGTAGTAGTGCTTCTTGCCACTTAGAGTATTGCATTGCATTTTTCAAAATTTATGACATGCTCTTGATGTGATAGTGGATAGGATGCATAGTTGGATTGCCATGATTAATAGTGGAGACTACCATTGTGAGTTCACTAAGCCAAAAAGCGTACATAAATGACATATATGAGGGATTATTTTGTTTCTAATCTTTAAACACTCAGTAGGTTCTTAGCATTAGATTCGATCTCTATAAGTTGTACATTGAGCATTAAAGAACAATTCTCATAAAAAAGATATCACATGTGGACTTGCTCTTGATTTGGTTGAACCTTTAGAAGTGATATAGGCAATGTGTGCTTGAACTCACTTAAAAGGCCTTAAATATTTCCTACCTTATGTGTGTGCTCCATAGCCTTGTTTGAAGCCAAACACAATAAGCCTTTTTCTTTCATCACCCACATTAACTTAACCCCAATATGCCATAATTTAGCCATATCATATAGCTTGGGATCATATAGAGGAAGTGATGAAGATGATTGAAGGGAGTTCGAAATCTGCGACTCGTGATGTACATGTACCAAAGAAAAAGAAAAAGAAAAAAAGAAAAAGAAAAAAAAAAGAAAGAGATAAATGAATGAGATGATGAATCAAATAAAAGAGAAAAGGAATAGAGCTTTACAATGAAGTGATGAGAAATCAAAATCAACTCAAGAAGGAGGACGAACGAAAATTGTTCAAGAAGCCTAGATGCAAGTGGAATGAAGAATTCGAAGAAATTCGGCCGAGTATGAAGATTGCCGAAGAATTTCTCGATATGATCCTAGGTTTGTTTGCTATCCTTTTCCCGTTCTTTCTTAGCTTACACCCAATGGCCCCATTACAACCAAAGAAAAGACCTAATTGATCTTTTGGGGATGCTAGCTCGAGAGTAAGGTAAACATGTGCTCTATCTTGTTCTTAATGTTTGATTCTTTTCATGAGATCTTTTGCATACAAATCAAGCATTCTTTCAATGATATATTCATATGCGATTAAATTTGAAATTTCTTGTGCATAACTTCGTTCGCATATGCTTGATGAGTGTATTTGCCTAGGTTTTGTGTGAAATATGAGCGATATCTTGTGAGGCTTAGAGTCGAGGCGAATTATATCTATGGCGTTTGGCGAATGTGTTTTTGAAGCTAGAATGTCTTGAGCTTGGGCTTTTCATTAAAAATTGAGCAATGCATTCAAATTTGTGACTTTACTTTAGTCTTTACCTATTGGCTCTAGCATGCATTGGCTTGAAAGGTACATGTGAATTTGCATCTTGATTATTTGACTTTTTGCAGAAATATGTTTGTGGGTAGCATAGCTGTAAACCCTCAAGAGACAAAACTCCTCCTACTAGGGACACCTAGAGGTTTAAAGGCTTGTAGCATACGCTCAATGCTATCGTGTTCCCTATGAAAGTGGCCTAGCTTAGATTTAAATTTGTTTTTAGATTTTTAGTTTTTGTTTTTAGTTTTGTTTTGCTCGAGGACTAGCAAAAGATAGGTTTGGGGGTATTTGATCGGTTCATTTCTATACATGTTTTAGGCCCCGAATTCCTATTATTTATGCTTTGTTCTCAAGTAAATTAGGTTGTTTAATGTGTTTGTTGAGCATGTGTAGGTCCATTCCATTCTAGTGGTGTTAAATCTTATTTTGGAAGAAAAAGAATCAAAAGATGGAGAAAAGGAGCAAATTGGAAGAAACAATGAAAAGATGATTTTCGGCCAGTGCAGAACCTCTATGTTGCGGGGCCTATATCTCTCAGCTCTGATTGAATTGTGTCCTACCACCCATGGATTGAAAGCCCAGGAAGTCTAGTTTCCAGCGTACTTTTCGGATCGCAATTCCGATATTCCTAGAAGAAGTTATGACCGATTTCGTAATCGAAGGTAAGAGCTGAAATGTTTACCGCTGCCCAGACCGCCCCTCGTGCAACCTGCCTAGGGAGTGGCCTAGGCAGCGACCCAAAGCAGAAGAATTTCCGCTTGACGTGCAGCTGCCGAGGCAACATGCCTCCGGAGCGACCCAAGGAGCGGAATTACGTATTTTTGGCGGATTTCAACTCCGAATTGGTCCAAAACTGTTCCAAAACTTCCCAAATCAAATCCTAATAACTTTAGAAGATCAAGACATGTTTGGGAAACTTCCTAAACTCAAATTAGGAGTCAATCATCAAGATAGGAAATCCAAGTTAGGAAAGGATTCTCATTCCTTGTTTCATTCTACTTTCCCACTTGGTGTATTTCCTAAACCTAAGAAGAATTGGGGGTTCACAAGGAAAAGTCACCTATAAATACTTTATATTCTTTTCAATTGAAGAAGACAGCCAAGGGAGGTTCCAAGCCACAGAAGGGGACCGTCCCCCATCATTCCGACCACCACACACATGGGTTTTCTCTATATCTCTTCTATGTTTTTGTTCTCTCCATTGATGTGTAACTAAACCTCTAACTAGGGGATTGATGTAACCGATTTTGGATAACTCTATGTGAACAATTAGTCTATCTTTTGTTAATCAATTGAGTTTTAGTTTTGTTTATTGAATTAATTGCTCTAGTCTACTCTCTCTGATTATGTTGTGACCGCAAGTGATTTGAGTTTGTGGCTTAGTTTATCCATGAGATTAGGGTTTAGATGTGGATGACCGTTCCATTTAAATCTGAATCAAAAGCTTAATAAACAAGAAAATTGATGTATGCATGACCGTGCTATGTTTATTTGGCTTAGAGTTTTGTGTAAAATATGGGTTTTGACAATTGCTCATTACATGAACGTGTGTGAGTAATAGGAAGAACCCTAGATCATTAATCCGTATTCGTTGCATGACCGTGTGCGAGTATTGGAAAGGATCTTTGAACCTAATTGAATTATCTTGAAAACAAGCTCGTAAACTAGATTGAAGTGTTTAACGAGACTAAGTGTGAGCATTGAGTGTCTAAGAAAGGTGCATCGATTCCCTAGTATTTCTCTCCATATATTCATCCCTTGTGTGATCTTTGATTTAATTTGATTTTAGTCTTTAGTTCAAGTGGTCATAATTTAGGTTAATTTTAGATTTCAACAAAATTCCAAAGTAAAGCATTATGCAATTTAGTCTTTTCGCATTTAGAGTAAATCCTTACTAGATTAATTGGCTTTCGACCGATAGAATCGCCGATCCCAGTGAATGAACTTTCTTAGTAAATTGAACACAGATTTTACTGCATCACTTATGTGTGCATAATTATGCCACTTTAGCTTTGGTTCATAAGTTCTTGTACTTAATGGGTCTAAACCCTAAACACAATCACTCTTCCGATTGGAGAGTGATGACATGATTTCGGTAATTCCCTAATCAAGAGAACGAACCCTTTACTGGATTAATTGGATTCACATGTTAAACAATAAACATAAATTGCATATTGTGTTTGGTAATCCGATTTCCCATGTATGTCTCACATCTTGCTTATCTCCAAGCCACCTTTGTTTTCGTAGTTAGGGTATTTTGCCTTTAGAAGTAGATTAACTTAATTATGAGTAGATTAATTAGATAGCCAAGACACCCGACTACATTTCTATCCTAGTTAGTTAGTTTACACACACACACACTACACTGCATTCCATTTACATGCTTTAATAAACTCTAGAGCTAGATACAGTTAATGGATTCCATCTCCCTGTGGAACGAGACCCTTGCTTACACCTTTGACTCGTTACATTTGCGAGGTGATTAGAATGGAAATATCTTTTCTGACGGGTACAACGACGCCCGGTCACGCGCACACACACACACACACACACACAATTCATTTATGTGTGTCCCTGCATCATAGTGCAAACATTTGGTATAACACATTCACACACATTTGAGTATGCACATGCATTGGTCTCTTATAGACAAACATTGTAGAATTGCATGTTTTATGACTATCGCATAGATATGGCATACTTGTGTGAATATGTGTTTATATATTTGTGTTTCTTGTGTTTCGGACTTGAACATATTCTTATTTGATTCCTTATTGAGTTCCGGTCATTTCGGTTACTCATTCATAAGGTTTCGAGTCCAAATGATGTAGCTACGCTACTTTGCATTCTCATTCGTTGAGTTGACTTCATCATTGTTTTCCGAGATGATTTCTCAATCATTTTTCAAAGTTTTATAGTTTTAGTTGTGCGTGAGGGAGTCACAGTTCATAATTCAAAAACGGATTCAAAATCAGAGTTCGGATGCCCAAGATACGGCTGAAGAACGTGAGGGAGCGCGTGAGAGGCAAGCATGGCTAAAGGCCATGCAATGCCCACCACGTGTGGGAGCCGTGTGACCCACGGCCAGAACACCCCTCTGGTCCCGTGTGGCCCACGCGCCTCCCACGGGGATAGGTGATGTGGCCATCTTCGATTGGCTCATTTTTTTGTACCCTCCTTGAATCATTTAAATATGATTTTCTCTCCCTCCAAACATAACTTGAAGAAAATTTCCAAGAAAAATTCTGCAGAAATCTTCAATTTTTAGTTTTCTTATTTCGATCATAACTTTCTCATACGAACTCGAACTTGATTGATCCAAAAACCAAAATTGTTGGTCTTGATGAGAGCTATAAGTCCCAAGCATTTCTAGAGGCATTTGACTTCGTCATTGTTTCCCAGTGAACTGATTTCAGTACGTGGTTCAACTTTGTATGTTCAACTTCTTCTTTTTCATTTCATCTTTGATCATCTCTTTTAATCTTACTATTTGATTGATGAAATATGTTGAGAAGGATGTTAGATCATATGCTATGGTTTTATGATTGATTGTTTGTTGAATTTTAGCATTGTGATTCACATTTGAACTTAGTTTGCTAAACTTGATTTTCCTTGAAATTGATTCTAGAAATGCTATATGTGATGTGCCTCATGACATGTTCTAGGTTTAATTTCATGTTCTAAGAACAAGGTTTATAGTGTGATATATTGAATATTCTTGACTTGTTCTTATTGATTTTACATGCATTGATTTCTAGGTTCTTTTTGTGATTGTGTGTTGAAAGCATATCCTAGAATATCTCTCATAGAGTTTGATTGATCATCAGACTTTATTTGATTGTGATTTGCATCATTTGCATCACTTAGATCATTGCCTTGTGTAAGGTTGAAGTCTCTAGCAAAGTGAGTGAAGCTTTGTGGATAGAGCAAAGAAGTCTTGATTAGAGTCGGGAGGACTCGGATAGTCAAGCAAGGAGACTTGTCTAGGGTCGGGAGGATCCGAGTAGACAAGCAAGAAATCTTTCTAGAGACATGAGCGTCTTGGATAGGAAGTTGCTTTCTAGATGTGTAGGACACATCTCGGATAGGAAGTAGGCTTGGTAGTTCACTAGCCCGAGGGTAGATTAGGAGGTGATAGCTTGAGCGGATATCTTGTGTTGATAGCTTGAGTGTGTAAATCCTTTTCATATAGTGGATTGCTTTGCTGGTGGTTGTGGTATCAACCCGTGGATGTTTCCTCTTTGAGGTTTTGCCACGAAAAAACCTTTGTGTAAATTTTCGCTTTACTTTTCTTTATCTTCCATATCTTACATTGATTGCATATCTTGTATATTGATTTACTCTTGCATTAGTTAAATCAATTCATTTGTTAAATCTAGTCAAGTGTGCATTTTTCTTTGTTATATTCCGCATTATTTTTAATATTGGAAGAGATTTCGGCCTGTACCTATTCACCCCCCCTCTAGGTATATTTTACACTATTCTTAAGGGAATTTCACCATGCAAGAGGGGTGTTTTGGTAATTAGCCATCCGTGACCTAATTTGAAATGCCTATAAATTCATCACTATTTTCCTTTTTAAACAACTCTTGGCAACTCTTGACAACCAATAAACCTCCATTCTACCATTCCTAATCCCACCATTTCTCTTCCACCCTAAACTTAACATCTAGATTACCTTCCCCCAATCATTCCTTTTTTCCCTTCTTCTCCACATATCTCCTTAGTCACTTCCCATTTGACTCCACCTATTTAGACACATTCTCATCATCCACTCTTTGTACAAGGAGCATCAAAGGCAAGGAAAGGATCAAGCTTACAAAAGGATACCCAATGGTGATTTCCTAATCTTTTACTTGCATTCCCTTTGATTGTAATATGTGTAACTAAACCCTCTTTCTAGGGTTTTGATGTGAGAACATTTGGATTGGGTTTTGCTTAAGCTTTAATATGTATTGAATCTCTATTTTGTGTTCTATTCATTTCATAATTAGATTCTATGCATTATATAATTGACATGTATACCCACTAGTTGATTATACTCTTGTTTAGGATAATTTGTTATATAATCTTGATTGGATTGACACCCTTGATGGATTGAGAACATAGTGAGTAGGATAGATTTTGGGAGGGTATATCAACCGCGATAATCTAAGCCTTTAATTGTGTAAGGATTCCCATTTTTTGATTGGCTTATTTCGTGGACAAACCACGTGTTGGGGTTTATTGTGTAAGGGTAGTTTAGGTGATTGAACTTTAAGCTCGAAAGCCCTTTCAAGACCTCAAGGGACAAGCACGCCAAAGGTATAATCTCTAGTGCTTGGTTTTCTTTGAAGGGATTTAGATTGCACATACACACTTAGCATTCTTGCATTTGTGTGCATACTCTTCACATGTCACATTTCACTTGCACTTTGATGTTGTATCTTGTTATGTGTATTTGTGTCTTGTAATTCATTTTCTGAGAGTATTCAGAAACGTCCGCGCATGCACTAGAATGTGCTTGGTTTTACGCGAAGACCGCCTACGGAGAATGCCCTTGGCTTCTCCTTGGTTTTCACCTTTGCTGGTGATCGGCGGTTATGATCAGCGGCCTGACCGCTGAATGAAACCGCCGTTTACATCCAAAAGTGTCTGGGGCAATTCTGCGGTTACTATCGGCGGCCATGACCACCGTTTGAAACCGCCGTTCATACCTGATCGATTTAATCTCTTGGTTTGATTCGGCGGTTGGATCGGCGGTTACGAAACCGCCAAATGAAACCGCCATTGTTCCCCAGTTCTTCTCGGGTTCAATTCGGTGGTTATAATCGGCGGCCTGGCCACCGATTGAAACCACCGATCAGTGCGTTTTAGGGGCAAACTTGTCTTTTCACATGCCCTGTTCTTGATGTCTATAAATATCACACTTTCTCATTTTCTGAATCATGTTCTTTAACTCTAAGAACCCTAAACTTCAATGAGAGACATTTGAGAGAAAATCAAATCAAGAACACATTTTTAACACTCAAAAACCATTCTCATACGTATCAAATTATCATCTAAGCATTTTCTAGCATAGTTAGGATGCTTGCTTGCATGGGTTTTGGTCAACACACTTTCTTTGGTAAGTTCTTCACTATTATCATATATAATTAGTGTTTTATTTATCATTGACATCTCTTATATTATTTGTATGCTCTTAGAATATATTCTAGATACAAAATAGAGATTGTTGTGTTGACATTATTGAGTGTTGTATTTTGATAGCTATCTAGGTTTTCATAATCTATGTTTAGCTAAGCTATTTGACATGTCATCTAGCTTTTAATATCTAGGATTGAATTTATAGCAAAATCATTATCCTAGATAAGCATATAGAGTAACCTAGCTCTAAATTGCATTTTGGATATTTTATATATTCACTTAGGTTGTATTATCTCTTCTTAGAGAATTAAGTCTTGTGTTGCTATCGAGATTAGGTAGCTTAAATTACAAGCAATTCGACTATGTCCACTTATACCAGGATTAGGTAGTTGTGATGATTATTGATCGGGATTAGATCATTAAACCGGGATTAGGTTGTAATCATTTCAATTAGTGGATTCGAGGTTCGTGTGTGGCACACATAACAGCCCGTGGTTTTTCCCGTGAGGGTTTCCACGTAAACATCAAGTGTTATTTACATTCCGCACCTTATTACACTTGTTATATTATTGTGACTAGTTAGGGGCATTTTCGTAAAATTGACATACATGCAAAAACTGGCTAATAACGATTAAAATCTATTCACCCCCCCCTCTAGATTAATATTAGATCACACCGTTAATTTGTTTCAAATTGTAACAAACCGATCCCGCCGTGACCCCCTCTTCTTAATCGGTTAGGCATTGCGGTGGGAAGTTGTTTAGGGTTCTTAGTGATGGTCTAAACACATTCTAGAAAACAATTGGTTAATATTTGTGAGGTTGGTTCACTAATGTGGCTTGAGAAGCACTTCCCGTAATCCACGTGCGATCCCATTAATGCCCTAGCAATTCTCTTAATTGTTTATCCATATATTTCTTATCTAGATTTGTTGAGCATTATATTTTATTAGTTTTATTAGGTTTATTTTACATGTATGTTTGATGGCTTGACAAACCATACAACCATCCATTGCTTATGATTTACTTTATTGCATTTAGGAATTGTTAATTTATTCAACTAATTACTCTAATTCCCTGTGGAATGAATCCTACTTACCACTTTACTAATTTTCCATCTAAGTGGATTTTCTAAGTGGTGAAAATTGGTTTTCAAAATGAACACATTTAAAACAGTATTTTGTTGAGTACATAACGACGGCTCATCAATAATCGCAGCATTGCACGAAACAACTGCCTTTCTAACCATTTAAAATATGTAGCAGGGTAAATAAAGAGTACACATATTAAGATCACAAAAATTAATTTCTAAAGGCCCTTGCAAAAATGTCCCCATCTTGTTTTTCTTACAAAAATGTCTTGTATTGAAGTTCACTTTGCATGAAATTTCCCCTGTTGGACTAAATTACCCTTCCCACAAAAAGGGGGGCGTAATGTCAAAAATACCCATATACATTTCTATTTCCCAAAAATACCCATATACATTTCTATTTCCCAAAAATACCCTTCCCTTCCCTTCCCTTCCCTTCCCTCTTTCTTTCAACGAGAATTGAATTCCCTCCCCAACTTTCCTTTCTGACCACAGTCATCTCTTCTTCTTCCTTAACTTTGTTTGATCTGCAGTTCCAGATTCCTCATATTCAACTGCAGTTCCAGATTCTTTCATCTCTTCTTATTCCTCCTATTCTGAATAAACTCCTTCTCAACTCTTTTCAACTGAACCGATTCCAAAAACCATTTACAAACCCTAAAAACAAAGAGATAAAGAGAGATAGAGGTGACGGGGATGACGAGTGATGATAGGTTTCTCTCTCTAGTCTTCATAAGTTCATATTTAAGCCCGAGTTTGAGTCATGGCAGAGATAGATGAAGATCGTTCTCGTTGTGGCTTGTAGATCGAAGGCAAGGATATCAAAGCTGCTAGCTATGTGAGGAAGTCAAAGAGGGATCCTTAAACATTCTTGTGAGTAACAAACTACCCCTTTCAAAAGCTTTAGTATTTTAGTCGTTTAAATTGACAAGAACCACGGTTTATTAGATTTACTTTGTTGTTTGTGTTCTCTTTTATTGGAGAGAGAAAATCAAGGACCACGGTTTAATAGATTTACTTTGTTGCTTGATTTTGATGATTATGCTGAAACCATTTCTGGGGGGTTTGGATGAATGGCTATGTGTCTGGGTTCCATTGTTGTTTTCTATGGCATTTTTGTTGAAATGCTGTGTGGCGTTGTTTTTTTGGGCTTGATAACTCTGTCCATGGCTTGAAACCAAGTACCGGGGTGGAAATCATGTCCAGGGCTTGAAGTTCGAGTCTCGGGGCGTGAAAGCCTTGTGCAGGGCTTGAAATCCCTTTTCATTGCTTCAAATCATTTTACAAGGCTTAAAATCAATTTATAGGGCCTTAAAATTCCATGCCCCAGGCTTCAAAATCAATTGTTTTACTTACCCGGCTATATATTTTATGAAACAAATTACGGTGTGTTCAATATTAATCTAGAGGGAGGGGGGGCGGTGAATAGATTTTATCTGATTTTACCCAATTTTCGTTTATAGCCAAGTTGACGAAAATGCCCCTAACTAGTCACAAAAATATAACAAGTGTAATATGTGCGGAATTTAAATAACACTTGATATTTACATGGAAACCCTCACGGGAAAAACCATGGGCTAGTAAGTGTGCCACACTCGAACCTCGAATCCACTAAATGTGTTAAAGATTACAACCTACTCCCGGTATATAATCATACACCTACCTAATCCCGGTATAAGTGGACCTAGTCCAATTGCTTGTGATCCAAGCAACCTAATCCCGGAAGCTACACAAGACTTAGTTCTCTATGAAGAGATAATAAAACCTATGTGAATATATGAAATATCCAAAATGCAATTTAGAGCTAGGTAACCCTATATGCTTATCTAGGATGATGATTTTGTAAATACTTCAATCCTAGATATTAAAAGTGTAAGGTTCCCATTTGTTGATTGGCTTATTTCGTGGACAAACCATATGTTGGGGTTCTTTGTAAAGGTAGCCTAGGGATCGGGTTTTTTGTTCGAAGCCCTTTGAAGACCTAGTATTGATAAGCACCGAAGGTATATTTCTTTGTGCTTACTTGTCTTGAAGAGATAGTTGCACACACTCACAACTCATGCATTTGTTTAATACTAGTATGTTGTGTGTCTTATTTTTGTGCATTAATGTTCATTAACATCTCTTCTTGCATGTTAGTTTGATTGCATCTTGCATATCCAATTGCCTTGTCATGCTTAGACTTAGGATTGCATTTTTGCATTGGGCGCTCCCAAAAGCGCTCTACAGAAGCGCTGTACGAACAGTGCTCATTGAGCGCTGTTCAAACCTGATCGATTTAATTCGGTTGCTGTTGGGTCGCTGTACAGGCGCTGTACAAAGCGCTCTACGTACAGCGCCATTCTGTTTTCCCGTGAGAACAAAGTTGGGGCTCTGTACAAGCGCTGTACAAGAGGCGCTCTACGTACAGCGCCCAAGGCAAATATGAGGCCAACTTATCAAAACGACCATACCTTGTTTTGGCCCTCTATATATATGTCACCTTGACTTTAGGTCAATCAAGAGAGTTCATATTCAGATTCCATACTTAGGATATTTTTCAAGGAGAAGAAAAATTCCAAAGAACTCATTTTTAGTTTACTCAAACACTTTTTCATGATCATCAATCATCATCTAGCATCATCTTTGATCATCTAGATGTCTCTTTGCATGGATTCTTCATCATACTTTGCTTGATAAGCTTTTCACTAATATCTTACATATTTTGTGTTTTTCTTAACAAGCAATCTCAATTTATTACTTGTATGATTTTCATATATCTTTTGATACAAGATTGAGATTAGTGTGATGTATGTTTGAGAAGTTGTATTGTGATAGCTAATTAGGTTTTGTGCTTAATCTTGATTAGCTAAACTATTTGATTGAACATGTCATTTAGTCTTTAATATCTAGGATTGTTCTAATTGCATATTAATCATCTTAGATAAGCATATAGGGTTTCCCTTGCTCTATGTTGCATTTGAATATTCATATATTCACTTAGGGTTTTATTCTCTTCATTAAGAAAGTAAGTCTTGTGTGTAGCTTCCGGGATTAGGTTGCTTAGATCGCAAGCAAATTGGACTAGGTTCACTCATACCGGGATTAGGTAGGTGTGTGATTACTTCCGGGATTAGGTTGTAATCGTTTTACACATTTAGTGGATTCGAGGTTCGAGTGTGGCTTACTTACTAGCCCGTGGTTTTTCCCGTGAGGGTTTCCACGTAAAAATCAAGTGTTATTTAATTTCCGCATTTTATACTTGATTTATTGCTTTATCTATTTAGGGGTAATTCCGTAATTTTGACTAACACGAAAAATTAGGTAAAAAGCTTAAAATCTATTCACCCCCCCTCTAGATAGTTTTATACACACCGTGCTATAATTTGTTTCAATTGGTATCAGAGCGGGTTCCTAGACATACATAGGTGATCCTTGCTTATTTTGGTGTGTTTTGCATTTTGTGTGTTTTTTGATCATTCATACATTTGCATTCATTTCATTCATTCATAAACACTATGAGTGGAAACGGTGGAAATGGTGGTGGCAACGAGGGTGCTTCTAGCACAAGGCCTCCACTTCTTACCGGTTTGAACTATTCCCAATGGAAAGGGAAGATGGAATCCTACATATGCCAAATTCATGACCGTGCATGGATGTCGGTGGAAGACGGATATGATCTACCCAAAATGACTCCCGATGGTGGAGGAGAAGAAGTATTGAAGCCTAAGGCGCAATGGAACACGCAAGAGTTTGAGGCTTCAAAGTGGAATAGGAAGGTGATGCATGCCATCTTGTGTGCTATGGATGAAAATCAATATAAATTGATTCAAAATACTAGGATAGCTAAGGAGGCTTGGGACATCCTAGAGATTGCACATGAGGGAACCGAAGTGGTGAAGGACTCTAAGCTTCAAGTCCTCCAAACTCAATTCGAGATGCTTAAGATGGAGGAGAATGAGTGCTTCAACGACTTCGAGATCAAGTTGATGGATATAGTCAACCAAAGCCATCAACTTGGTGATCCATATTCGGATAGGAGAATCAAGCAAAAGATTATGAGATCTCTACCCGATAGGTTTGAATCGAAGGTGACAGCTTTTAGAAGAAAATAGTGGATATAAGGATATGAAGCCGAGTGAGGTGATTGAGAGACTTCTAGCTTATGAGTCTAAGAAAGGGCCTATCTCCACACCCACTAAAAAGCAAAAATGAATTGCTTTAAAAACCTCCAAGGATGAAAAGGAGGCAAAGAAGGTTGACTCGGATGAAGACCTTGCCTTGTTTGTAAAAAGGTTCAACAAGGTTATGAAGTTTAGAAGAAAGGGCTTTGGATCAAAAGGTCAAGATTTGAAGAAAAAGGGCTCTTTCAAGAAGTTTGAACCTAGGCAAGAAAAGACCGAAAGGAAAGGGGTCCGATGTTTCGAGTGTGGTGGCATAGGTCACTTTGCCCCCGAATGTGCAAATCACAATGAGAAGAAAAAGGGAAAAGTGATGGCCGCCATTTGGAGTGGAAGTAGTGATGACTCCATTGATGGAGATGAGTCTTCAAGTGATGAAGAGCTCATGGCTAATCTCCTAGCTTTTGCCTCCTCCCATAAAAGCAAAAGTGCTAGTGAGAAAGAGGAAATGAGTCAAGAGGAAAATGAATCAAGTGGAAAAGAAAGTGATTCCTCGTTTAACTCCATAAGTAGTTTTGTGGAGAAAGAGGTGCTTGCTAAATGCCATGCCGAGTTTAATGATTTAACAATCAAGAGCACAAGAAAGATTAAGATGTTGAGAGAAGAAAAGAGCCATGATGCATGTTCCTAGGAATGATAATATGATTATGCATGATCCTAGAACATCTAGAGCCTATGTACCAAAGACCACTAAGAAAGCTAAGATTGTTTCTAGGTGGATTAGAAAGAATGAAAATGTTTGCCATGTTGCTCAAATAGCCTTGAAGGCAAATTCTTCTAATTTTTGGTATTTAGATAATGGGTGCTCTAGGCACATGACGGGAAACAAGAGTTTCTTCGAGACTCTTGTTATGGAGGAAGGAGGATATGTCACTTTTGGTGATGGATCCAAAAAGAAGGTTGTAGGGAAAGGAACCATTTTCGTTCCCGGATTATTTTTACTCCAAGAACCCTAAACTTACAAGAGAGAATTTTGAGAGAAAATCAAATCAAGAACTCACCTTTGACCACTCAAATCAAATCCCTTTTGCATCAAATTTCATATTACATCAACTATGCCTTCATAGAATGCATCCATGTATGTTTTTGGATCATCACATCTTCCTTGGTATGTTCTTCACTAATCTCATCTAATTTTAGTGTTTTTCATATTAGGACATCTCTTAGATTACTTGTATGTTAGATAATATGCTAAATACAAGATAGAGATTATTTGTGATATTTTGATTGAGTGTTGTATTGTGATAGATATCTAGGTTTTTATAATCTATGATTATTTAAGCTATTTGACATGTCATTTAGTTTTAATATCTAGGATTGTTTTAATTGCAAATTCATCATCTTAGATAAGCATATAGGGTTTCCCTTGCTCTATGTTGCATTTGGATATTCATATATTCACTTAGGGTGTTAATCTCTTCTTAGAGAATTAAGTCTTGTGTTGTGACCGGGATTAGGTTGCTTAATTCGCAAGCAATCGGACTAGGTTCACTTATACCGGGATTAGGTAGGTGTGAAATTACTTCCGGGATTAGGTTGTAATTTTATCAAATTTAGTGGATTCGAGGTTCGTGTGTGGCTCACAAAACAGCCCGTGGTTTTTCCCGTGAGGGTTTCCACGTAAACATCAAGTGTGCTTTACATTCCATACCATATTACACTTGTATGTCTTTTTGACTAGTTAGGGGCATTTTCATAAAACTGACTTGTATGCGAAAATGGGGTAATAACGATTAAAATCTATTCACCCCCCCCTCTAGATTAATATTTAACACACTGTGAGAACTTTCAAAGGTCTCTGAGCTTCAAGTCCTCCAAACTCAATTCGAGATGCTTAGGATGGAAGAGAATGAGTGCTTCAACGATTTTGAGATCAAGTTGATGGACATAGTCAACCAAAGTCATCAACTTGGTGACCCTTATTCGGATAGGAGAATCAAGCAACAAATTATGAGATCTCTCCCCGAAAGATTTGAGTCCAAGGTTACGGCTTTAGAAGAAAATAGTGGTTACAAAGATATGAAGCCGAGTGAGGTGATTGGGAGACTTCTAGCATAAAGGTCCTGTCTCCATACCTCATAAAAAGCAAAAAGGAATTGATTTGAAAGCCTCCAAAGTTGAGAAGGAGGATAAGGATGACTCGGACGAAGACATGGCACTATTGTTGAGAAGATTCAAGGAGTTTGCCAAGTTCAAGGAGAAAGGCTTTGGATCCAAAGGCCAAGACTTGAAGAAAAAGACTCCCTTCAAGAAGTTTGAGCCTAGGCAAGAGAGAAGTGAATGGAAAGGGATTTAATGCTATAAGTGTGACGGCATAGGACACATCGCTTCCGATTATGGAAATTTAAAGAACAAGAAGGGAAGAGTGATGGCCGCCACATGGAGTTGAAGTGATGACTCAGATGAGAGAGATGAGTCTTCGGATGATGAAGAACTCATGGCTAACTTCATAGCCTTTGCCTCCTCCCACAAGAGCAAAGGTTCTAGTGAAATAGAGGATAAGAGTCAAGAGGAAAATGACTCTAGTGATGATGGCTCCTCACTTGACTCTGAAACAAATAATGGTATGTTCAATGTATTAATCTAGAGGAGGGGAAGGGGGGGGGGGTGAATAGATTTTGTAAGGTTCCCATTTGTTGTTTGGCTTATTTTGTGGACAAACCACATGTTGGGGTTCTTTGTAAGGGTAGCCTAGGTATCGGGCTTTTTGTTCGAAGCCCTTTGAAGACTTCGTATTGATAAGCACCGAAGGTATATTTCTTTGTGCTTACTTGTCTTGGAGAGATAGTTGCACACACTCACAACTCATGCATTTGTTTAATACTTGTATGTTGTGTGTCTTATTTTTGTGCATTAATGTTCATTAACATCTCTTCTTGCATGTTAGTTTGATTGCATCTTGCATATCCAATTGACTTGTCATGCTTAGACTTAGGATTGTATTTTTGCATTGGGCGCTCCCAAAAGCGCTCTATAGAAGCGTTGTACGAACAGCGCCCATTGAGCGCTGTTCAGACCTGATCGATTTAATTCGGTCGCTGTTGGGTCGCTGTACAGGCGCTGCACAAAGCGTTCTACGTACATCGCCACTCTGTTTTCCCGTGAGAATAGAGTTGGGGCGCTGTACAAGCGCTGTACAAGAGGCGCTCTACGTACAGCGCCTAAGGCAATTATGATGCCAACTTATCAAAACGACCACACCTTGTTTTGGCCCCCTATATGTATGCCACTTTGACTTTAGGTCAATCACATGAGTTCATATTCAGATTCTATACTTAGGATATTTTTCAAAGAGAAGAAAAATTCCAAAGAACTCATTTTTAGTTTACTCAAACACTTTTTCATGATCATCAATCATCATCTAGCATCATCCTTGATCATCTAGATGACATCTTGCATGGATTCTTCATCATACTTTGCTTGGTAAGCCTTTCACTAATATCTTACATATTTTGTGTTTCTCTTAACAAGCAATCTCATTTAATTACTTGTATGTTATTTTATATACTTTGAATACAAGTTTGAGAGTAGTATGATGTATGTTTGAGAAGTTGTATTGTGATAGCTAATTAGGTTTTGTGCTTAATCTTGATTAGCTAAACTATTTGACATGTCATTTAGTTTTGATATCTAGGATTGCTCTAATTGCATATTAATCATCTTAGATAAGCATATAGGGTTTCCCTTGCTCTATGTTGCATTTTGGATATTCATATATTCACTTAGGGTTGTTATTCTCTTCATAGAGAAAGTAAGTCTTGTGTGTAGCATCCGGGATTAGGTTGCTTAGATCGCAAGCAAATTGGACTAGGTTCACTCATACCGGGATTAGGTAGGTGTGTGATTACTTCCGGGATTAGGTTGTAATCGTTTTACACATTTAGTGGATTCGAGGTTCGAGTGTGGCTTACTTACTAGCCCGTGGTTTTTCCCGTGAGGGTTTCCACGTCAAAATCAAGTGTTATTTAATTTCCGCATTTTATACTTGATTTATTACTTTATCTATTTAGGGGTAATTTCGTAATTTGGACTAACACGAAAAATTAGGTAAAAAGCTTAAAATCTATTCACCCCCCCTCTAGATAGTTTTATACACACCGTGCTATAATTTGTTTAAGATTTTAACCAATTTTACCCCATTTTCGTTAATAGCCAAGTTGACGAAAATACCCCTAACTAGTCACAATAATATAACAAGTGTAATATGTGCGGAATTTAAATAACACTTGAAATATACATAGAAACCCTCAAGGGAAAACCACGGGCTGGTAAGTGCGCCACACTCGAACCTCGAATCCACTAATGGTAAAAGAATTACAACCTAATCCCAGTATATAATCCACCACCACTACCTAATCCCGGTATAAGTGAACCTAGTACAATTGCTTGTGATTAAAGCTACCTAATCCCATAAGCTACACAAGTCTTACATCTCAATAAAGAGATAATATGTCCTATGTTGTAAGGATTCCCGTTTTGTTGATTGGCTTATTTCGTGGTCAAACCACATGTTGGGGTTTTGAATGTAAGGGTAGTCTAAGTGTTCAGTGTTGAAGATCAAAGGCCCTTCCATGACCTCAAGAAACAAGCACGCCAAAGGTATAATCTCTTGTGCTTGTTTTTCTTTGAAGAGATCTAGTAGCACACACTCACTTAGCATTCTTGCTATGATTGCATACTTGCTTATTTTTATGTGCATCTCTTCACATGTCACTTTACACACTAGCACTTTGGTTGATATATCTTGTTGTGTGTATATGTGCCTTATAATTCGTTTCCCGACATTGTTCGGAAACGTCCGCGCTTGCACTAATGAGTGCTTGGTTTCGCGCGAAGACCGCCTATGGAGAATGCCCTTGGCTTCTACTTGGTTTTCACCATTGTTGGTGATCGGCGGTTATTATCGGCGGCCTGGCCGCCGAATGAAACCGCCGTTTCAGTCCAGATTGGTCTGAAGCAATTATGCGGTCAAGATCGGCGGTCACGACCGCCGTTCGAAACCGCCGTTCATACCTGATCGATTTTAATCCCTCGGGTTTGATTCGGCGGTTGGATCGGCGGTCGCGAAACCGCCGAATGAAACCGCCGTTAATGCTCTGTTCTTCACGAGCTCAATTCGGCGGTCGTCATCGGCGGCCTGGCCGCCGATTGAAACCGCCGAACGGTGCGTTTCAGGGGCAAAAGTGTCTTTTCACATGCCCAATTCTTGATGTCTATAAATATCTTGTTTTCTCAATCTCTGAACAAGTTTCTTGAGCAATTAGAACCCTAAACTTTCAAGAGAGATTTTTGAGAAAAAATCAAATCAAGAACCTATCTTTAAACACTCAAATCAAACCCCTTTTGCATCAAATTTCATATTTGATCTTCTATGCCTTCATAGAATTGATCCATGCATGGTTTTGAATCATCACATCTTATTTGGTATGTTCTTCACTAATTTCATATTACTTTAGTGTTTTTCATATTAATACATCTCTTTAATTACTTGTATGCTTTTGATTATATGCTAGATACAAGTTAGAGATTATTTGTGATGAAAATTAATTGAGTGTTGTTTGTGATAGCTAATTAGGTTTTTAATTAATCTTTGAAACAAATAATAGCACGGTGTGTATAAAGCTATCTAGAGGGGGGGTGAATAGATTTTACGCTTTTTACCCAATTTTTCGTGTTAGTCAAAATTACGAAAATGCCCTCAAGATAATATAACCAAGCAATTGTAATATGGTGCGGAAATTAAAACAACACTTGGTTTTTACGTGGAAACCCTCACGGGAAAAACCACGGGTTATGTAAGTAAGCCACACTCGAACCTCGAATCCACTAAATGTGCAAACGATTACAACCTAATCCCGGAAGTAATCACACACCTACCTAATCCCGGTATGAGTGAACCTAGTCCAATTTGCTTGCGTTCTAAGCAACCTAATCCCGGATGCTACACACAAGACTTACTTTCTCTATGAAGAGAATATACAACCTATGTGAATATATAAAATATCCAAAATGCAATTAAGAGCTAGGTTACTCTATATGCTTATCTAGGATAGTGAATATGCAATTAATTCAATCCTAGATATTAAAAGCTAGATGACATGTCAAATAGCTTAGCTAAACATAGATTAACAAAACCTAGATAGCTATCAAAAATACAACACTCAATCATGTCAACACAACAATCTCTAATTTGTATCTAGAATATATTCAAGAGCATACAAATAATATAAGAGATGTCAATGATAAATAAAACACTAATTATGTATGATAATAGTGAAGAACTTACCAAAGAATATGTGTTGACCAAAACCCATGCAAGCAAGCATCCTAACTAAGCTAGAAAATGCTAGATGATATTTTGATGCATATGAGAATGGTTTTTGAGTGTTAAAAAGGTGTTCTTGATTTGATTTTCTCTCAAATGTCTCTCTTTTAAGTTTAGGGTTCTTAGAGTTAAAGAACATTGAATCTGAAAATGAGAAAGTGTGATATTTATAGACATCAAGAAAAGGGCAAGTGAAAAGACAAGTTTGCCCTTGAAACGCACCGTTCGGCGGTTTCAATCGGCGGCCAGGCCGCCGATAATGACCGCCGAATTGAGCTCGTGAAGAACAGAGCATAAACGGCGGTTCATTCGGCGGTTTCGTGACCGCCGATCCTAACCGCCGAATCAGACCCGAGAGATCGAAATCGATCAGGTATGAACGGCGGTTTCGAACGGCGGTCGTGACCGCCGATCGTGACCGTAGAATTGCTCCTAGAAGCAAACGGCGGTTCCATTCGGCGGCCAGGCCGCCGATCATAACCGCCAATCACCAACAGAGGTGAAAACCAAGGAGAAGCCAAGGGCATTCTCCGTGGGCGGTCTTCGCGCAAAACCAAGCACATTCTAGTGCATGCGCGGACGTTTCCGAACACTATCGGGAAACGAATTACAAGACACATAAATACACAACAAGATATAACAATCAAAGTGCTAGTGTGTAATGTGACATATGAAGAGAATGCACACAAATGTAAGAATGCAAAGTGTGTGTGTGCTTCTAAATCTCTTCAAAGAAAGGTAAGCACATAGAAATTTACCTTCGGTGCTTATCAACACGAGGTCTTCAAAGGGCTTCGAACATTAAGACCGATACTTAGGCTACCCTTACAAAGAACCCCCACATATGGTTTGATCACGAAATAAGCCAATTAAAAACAACGGGAATCCTTACAATCTTGATTAGCTAAGCTATTTGACATGTCATTTAGCAATTGATATCTAGGGTTGATTAAATTGATTATATCATCATCCTAGATAAGCATCTAAGGTTACCTAGCCTTGTTTGTTATTTGAATATTCATATATATATTCACATAGGTTGTTTCTCTTCTTAGAGAAGTAAGTCTTGAGGCTAAGAGTGCTTAGGCCTCAAGCAAATTGGAATAGGGTTGCTAATAAAGGCCCGCTGGGTAGAAGTGAGGGGTTACAGACCGGAATGTTAGACGAGGTCTACATAGGTTGTAAACTTCATTTCAATTAGTGATTTCGAGTTCCGAGTGTGGCGCACTATACAGCCCGTGGTTTTTCCCAGTGGTTGGGTTTCCACGTATACATCAAGTGTTATTTAAATTCCGCACTATATTACACTTGTATGTATTTTTGACTAGTAGGGGCATTTTCGTAAAATTGACTTGCATGCGAAAATTGGGTAATATTTGTTAAAATCTATTCACCCCCCCCCCCCCCCCCCCCCCCCCCCCCCCCCCCCTCTAGCTTTATATTGATAAACACACCTCGAGTATTTTAATAACTTTCATATGTGAATATGTGATGATATTCAAAGAGCAAACAAGGCTAGGGAACCTTAGATGCTTATCTAGGATGATAAAATGACAATTAATACAATCCTAGATATCAATAGCTAAGTGACATGTCATAAAGCTTAGCTAAAACTAGATTAAATAATCCTAGATAGCTATCACAATACAACACTCAATCAATACACCACAATCAATCTCTATTTTGTATCTAGAATATATTCTAAGAGCATAAAAATGATTAAAGAGATAGCTTGTTAAGAAAGACACTAAAATCAGATGAAGTTAGTGAAAACCTTACCAAGCAAGATGTGATGTTGCAAAACCATGTATGGATGCATTCTATATGGTCATAGATGATGCAAGATGATCTTTGATAAACAAAGGAAAAGCTTTTAGTGTTTAAAGATGAGTTCTTATGAATATGTTTCTCTTGAAAAATGTTCTAAGGGAAAAATATGATTTTTGAACTCTTAGGAACGACCTAGAATGAAAGAGGCATATATATAGGGTGACAAAGTGAAGTGGTGCCGTTTTGAAAAAAATGCTAAATACCGGCGATTTTGCGCCCTTGATTCTGCGGCCACGGACTACCGAATAAGGGCGTCGAATACAGTCAACCGAGTTGACTGAGATTCTACGGCCTCTTTATGAGCCTTGGCTGCCGAATAAGGGCATTGAATTGAGACCTGACATTCTGGTCCCAATTCGGCGGCCTCATTTTACGGCCACTAATTGCTAAACCAAGGGCATCGAAAAGGTACCAGTTCCACTGGTCCTAATTTGACGGCCTGGTTCTGTGGCCATCGGCCGCCGAACCAGGGCGCCGAATTCCCTTGGCAATGCATCCTAAATTCTAAACATGTTATGGCATAACAAGTAAGATGCAATCAACAAACAATGCATGAAGAGATATTAGAGTAATAAAGTGCACAAATAAAAACACATAACATAAGAATAAGAATTATGCATGAGTTGTGAGTGTGTGCAACTAATCTCTTTAAAGCAAGTAAGCATATAGAAATTTACCTTTGATGCTTATCATTCTTGAGGTCTTGAAAGGGCCATTTAGCTTGATCACCATCACTTGAGCTACCCTTACATCAATCCCTTATTATGGTTTGTTCATGAAATAAGCCAATCAAACTTTAAGGAACTTACAGACTCCACAAATGGAAATGTGGAGAGGATGAATGTTCATGACTATATAGTCAAGTTTGAAAGCTCAAGAATGAAGAACAAGAGAGAACTTAGGAGATTAAAGGAAGAAAATCTAGAGCTTTGAATACATATTGACCACTTAAGTGAACAAGTGGAAAGATCCAAGAAGATTGAAGATAAGCTAAGAGAGAAGTTAGCCTTATCTATGAGGAATGAAGAAGGTTTGAAAAGAGAGCTTGAAGAAGCTAAAGGGTCAAGGACAATGATAGTTTCTAGTACCGAAAAACTTGACCACATGTTAAGTGTTGGAAAGAGTCCTCATGACAAGAGAGGTCTTAGGTTTGAAGAAGGCAAGGAGACCTCCACTCCTAATAAGACCGTGTTTGTCAAGAGCTTGAGTTATAAAGAAGCTTCATCGATGCAAACTCCTAGGAAGAAGATAGATCTAGGTCAATGCTCTCATAGTGCATAAGTGAAGGAGGCCTCAAGAAGACAACCTCAAGCTCAACCTACAAGAGCTCCTCAAATCAACATTCCTCAACAAATGGCTCATCAAGGAAAAAGACTAATCATGCAAGCTCAACCAAGGAAGCAATCAAGTCTTGGTCAACAACAAAGATGGAGAGATCCATATCAACAACCAAGACAACCACAAAGACATACGAAGGCACCAATACAAGGTTATGGTATGATTCCTAACTTTTTTCCTACATGTCATTTTTGTGGTATTGATGGTCATATTAGACCAAAGTGCTTTCGTTACATTAAAGTGTGTAGAGCCAAATGCATTATTGAAAAGAAAAGAAGTAGAGCCAAGATGCATGTTCTTAGGAATGAGAGAACTAATTTGCATGATCCTATGACATCTAGAGCCCATGTACCATTGACCAATAAGAAGGAAAGTGTTTCTCCTAGGTGGATTAGAAAAGATGAATACTTTTGCAATGTTGTTCAAATTGCCTTGAAGGCAAATTCATCTAACCTTTAGTACTTAGATAGTGGGTGCTCTAGGCACATGATAGGAAACAAGAGTTTCTTTGAGACTCTTGTCATGGAGGAAGGAGGATGTGTTACCTTTGGTGATAGATTCAAAAAGAGAGTTGTAGGGAAAGGAACCATTTCCATTCCCGGATTACCCTAATGCTTTATATGTTAATGGCTTGAAAGCCAATTTAATAAGCATTTCTCATCTTAGTGATGAAGGATTTTCCTGTAGGGAAAAATCAAGTGCACGCAGCAGAAGCGAGACTAAAAACGGTTTTAGTATGTTTTAAAATTTTTCCATAATTTGAACCTTAAACCTTTAATTAATTAATATACATCTAAAAGATATCGTACCTTTGTCGCGTGATCCGATTGACGTTGCGTCGATGGTAATCCGTAAGATCTTCCAATCCAATCACGAACGTGAATCACCTAGCAGTGTGGTCTCCCTTCTCTTTGAATTGTGTACCTGAGGATGGATAACAAAACTTTTTCTTTTTCGTTAGTCACAATAAATTCCAAGAGGCTACAAAGAATGTTCCGGTCACTTTTGAATTCACAATCATTAGATCGAAACTCGAGTGAACCTTATTCGAAATTGTACACAAAACCTTTTGATATAAAAGTTACTAGTGCAGTATCGAAAATAAGAACAAACTTTTCTCTCTTTTCCTCTTGGCTGAATTCTCACACTAGTCTAAGAGTTGGATTCTATTTTTCAGACTAAAGAAAAATAACTCTCAAAAAATTATTAGGGTTGCCGAATATATTATGTACATATATATATATATATATATATATAGTGCGATTTCCATGCACAATATATTAAATATATCTCGTGCGAAATCTTTGCAATCTATATTCTATATAAATAATATATATCTCAATATATATATGCCACGAATTTTGCATGCCACTATATAATATATATTCCACCAAATTCTGCACTTTCCATATTATCATATATAGTGCACCGAATTCAACTTATATTATATAATATATTTATATATACATGCTTTATAAATATATATATATCTATATATATTCCGGCTAATTGCCATATATATTTTATATATATCTATATATTGAAGCCAAAATCCTTTACCATGTAGGATTTGTGTCTTTTGACTTAAATCATAACCCTAGGTAGATTTCCTTAGAATTCCAAACCCTAATCAAACTCCTTAGTGTATTTGTGACTATAAAAGACTTCCTTATTTGACTAGATAAATAAATCCCTTATTTATCTACTTACCAAATAAAGTCTTTTATATTTATTATACTACCACAATAGTATACTACTAAGAAACATATTTCCTAGTCAGAAAAAGATTTTGATTTTTAATTAAATAATTAATCAATCAATGATTAATTCCCATTTAATCAAATAATAAAATAAAATAAAATATTAAGTTATTTTTCAAGCCATGCCGCCCATACACAAAGATAGGCCCAAATATTATTTTTCATTTTATTAAATCCATTGGGCCTTTAATTAAAAGGCTCACATGTGAACTAGGTCCATTCTTACTAAAAGAAACAAGCCCACATGCCTTAATACAATTCTAGATGGACCCATAATTAGTCCGGTAGAATATATCAAGTGATCCATGCAAGTCCGTGTGGATTGTGGATCTTGGCGGGCTATCTAAATTTAAGCTCCAATAGACATAACCCAATCACAATCAACAAATGATTCACTTAGGTTCGATCTATTAATTTTAGTTTATTCCACTAAAGAACTAAAATTGTACTCTTAAATAAAGATAGAATAAGTAAATGATTGTCATTCATACCCCAGATAATCTTATTGGAGATAGTGAATCCTCTTGAATAATATCAGTAATCGCCAAGAGCTCATAGACCACCTATAGCTCTCCAAGTTACCATATTTACTCATATGACCACATTTTGAACTTTGGATATTTTGACTTGTCCAAAAGCCATGCTTTCAATAGTCACTATCGAAAACTCAACGTTGAGATTTTATATCCAATTACCTCAAAACATCCATATGATGATATTATACTCTCATTGTATAAATGGAGCCACGATGTCCATATCTATAAATGAAGTCCTCTATCGATTAACAAATGAATATCACCAAACTATCGATGATACACTATGCTATATAATCGTACTCATTGATAACTCAAATGATACCAGTTGCAACCATAAGTCCATCATTTATCTCAAGATTAAGATAGACTCTCCGATTGTCCTCATAATGGAAAGACTTTTATCTATTAACAGTTCTAGATAAAGTATTTCATTGTGATCCAGTTCAATGCACCTAGTGCACTAGATTCTTTTACTCAAAGCCACTTTGATGATTTAGACCCATCATAACACATTTGATCCCACTCAAATGCTAGCAAAAGAATCTACAACTTTAAGAAGATGAAGGTGCCCAACCTTTAACTTAAGTTGTGAACATTATTCAAGACTACCTAAAGAATTGTGTCTACCTTATACATATCCAGATGTACGAACAATTCTTCTTTTCTCACAGTCTTTTGACCTTATGATTATTTACCTTGACAATTATAATTATAAATGCTATAAGATTTTGTTAAATAAACAGAAATCACTTTATTAATATGATAAGATTGTCAATTACAATATTACACTCTTACTATTGAGCATAATCCTAACATTTCTGTCTTGTTTAGCAAAAATGATTGCTCAATCCTTAAGCCCGATGGACAAACCTTATTAAAAGGTATGAGATCTAGCGACAATTGCTATTGTCTTGAAGCTAGAGTGGTCTCTTGTAATATGTCCAAGGATGAGCAAATTGAGTTGTGGCATGAAAGACTTGGCCACATGAACTATCGGGATTTACGAATCTTAGATAAGTTCAATGTTGTGCGTGGCCTTCCCAAGCTTGGGAAGAAAGTCATTGGAGTTTGTGGACCTTGCCAACATGGAAAGCAAACCAAAAGCATGCACAAAAAGGGCAAGTATCTCTCATATGGATCTTATGGGTCCAATGCAAACCAAGAGTTTAGGTGGAAAGAGATACATTTTTGTTTGTGTAAAAGATTTCTCTAGGTTCACATGGACATATTTTCTTAGAGAAAAATCTAAAACTTTTGATATGTTTAAAATGCTTTGTAATAAACTTGAAAATGAAAAAGATTTTAACATTAAAAGCATTAAACAGATTAGAAGTGACCATGGGAGAGAGTTTGAGAATGCCTACTTTGAAAGCTATTGCAATAGCTTAGGCATCTCCCATGAGATTTCGGCTCCTAGGACACCTCAACAAAATGGAATTGTTAAGAGGAAGAATAGGGTCCTTCAAGAGATGGCCCGTGTAATGTTGCTTAGCAACAATGTCCCTAGGAACCTTTGGGCCAAAGCTGTCAATACGACTTGCTATATAGGAAATAGAGTCTTCTTAAGGCCCGGCACTAGGCAAACCTCATAAGAGCTATGGAGAGGTAGGAAGCCAAATGTTAGCTACTTTCACTCTTTTGGAAGCAAGTGCTACATTTTAAATGACTGTGATCAACTTGGCAAGTTTGATGCTAAGAGTGATGAGGGTATCTTTATTGGCTATGCCTTGAATAGTAGAGCCTATAGAGTTTTCAACTTGAAGACTCATACCATCATGGAATCATCTAATGTTGCCATTGATGATACTAGGCTTAAGACCAATGACCATGAGGAGGAGATTGTTATCGATGATGACTCTCCCTTGGAGAAGGCTGTAGAGACTCCTAACGTTGGGACGTCTAACCTTGATGAAGAGGACACACAGCCTCTTGATAGAGTTCCTCTCTTGGACTCTAATGAACCCGCTCCATGGGTTAGAAGACTCCATAACAAAGATGATGTTATTAGAGATGTGAATGAGGGTGTTAGAACTAGGCGTCAAATAGCTAATCTAATTAGCTACACATGCTACACCTCTCAAATTGAACCCAAAAAGGTTGATGAAGCCTTAAATGATGAATTTCGGGTTCTTGCCATGCAAGAAGAGCTAAACCAATTCGAAAGGAATGAGGTTTGGACTCTAGTTCCTAGGCCTAAGAGCACTAATGTGATAGGCACCAAGTGGATCTATAGGAACAAATCTAATGAGGATGGCAACATAGTGTGTAACAAGGCTAGACTTGTTGCACAAGGGTACTCTTAAATTGAGGGTATCGACTTTGAGGAGACATTTGCTCCCATTGCCCGTTTAGAGTTTATTAGGCTTCTCTTGTCCATTTCTTGTGTGCACAAGTTCAAATTGCTCCAAATGGATGTGAAGAGTGCCTTCCTCAATGGCTTCTTGCAAAAGGAAGTGTTTGTTGAACAACCCAAGGGGTTTGTGGATGCACACCACCCCAACCATGTCTATCGCCTCAAAAAGGGTTTATATGAGTTAAAGCAAGCACCGAGGGCTTGGTATGAGCGTCACACTCAATTTCTTGTTGACAACAACTACACAAGGGGTAGTGTTGACAAGACTCTATTCATCAAGAAAGATAATGATGAGCTCTTTATAGCTCAAATATATGTTGATGATATAGTGTTTGGCTTCACCAACAACAACAAAGTCCAACAATTTGTTGATGCCATGTCTCATGAATTTGAGATGAGTCTTGTTGGTGAGCTAAGTTACTTCCTAGGTTTGCAAATTAGGTAATTGAATGATGGGATTTTTATAACCCAAGCCAAATATGCTAAGAACCCAGTGAAGAAGTTTGGTCTTGAAAATGCCAAACATTGTGATACACCCATGAGTACCACTTTGAAACTTAGCAAGGATGTAAGTGGAAAAAGTGTGGAACAAACTCTATATCGGGGCATGATAGGAATCTTGCTTTATTTGACCGCAAGTAGGCCCCGATATATCTTTTAGTGTGGGTGTGTGTGCTAGGTACCAAGCGGATCCTAAGGAGTCCCATCTTTCTTTCCTAAAGAGAATCATTCGCTATGTGAATGGGACGTCCAACTATGGGATTTGGTACTCTTTTGACACTAATGCTAGTCTTGTAGGCTTTAGTGATGCAGATTGGGTAGAATATTGCTATGATAGGAAAAGCACATCGGGCGGTTACTTCTTCCTTGGAAACAACTTGGTCTCTTGGTTTTGTGAGAAGCAAAACTCGATTTCTTTGTCCACGGCAGAGGCCGAGTACATAGCCGCGGTGAGTGGATGCACACAACTCCTATGTGTAAGGATTCCCGTTTTGTTGATTGGCTTATTTCGTGGACAAACCACATGTTGGGGTACTTTGTAAGGGTAGCTTAGGTATTGGTTTAATTGTTCGAAGCCCTTTGAAGACCTCGTGTTGATGAGCACCGAAGGTAATTTTCTTTGTGCTTACTTGTCTTGAAGAGATAGTTGCACACACTCACAACTCATGCATATGTTTTATCTTTGTATGTTGTGTTTCTTTTTGTTGTGCATCAATGCTTATTCTCATCTCTTCTTGCTTTTACCTTTTTACCCCTTGCATGTTTTCTTGTGGGGTTCAAAGGAGTGGGCTGTGCGCTGGTCGTCAAGCGCCGGACCAGCGCAGCTCACCAGCGCAGATCACCCAGTGGTCTGTCGCCGGTCGTGCGCTGGTCTACACCAGCGCAAGGCCACCAGCGCTGATCGCCCAGTATGGCTACGCTGGTCGTGCGCCTGTCTTAGCGCTGGTCGTCAAGCGCCTGTGCAATATTTGCCTTTGCGCTAGTCGTGCGCCTGTCGTCCAGCGCAAGGCCACCTGCGCACAGAGCAATTTCTGGTGCGTTTTTCAAAACGACCGCACTTCACTTATGGCTCCTATATATATAACACTTTGACTTTAGGTCAGCCAAGAGAGTTCATATTCATATTCTATACTTAGGATATTTTTCAAGAGAAGAAAAATACACAAAGAACTCATTTTTAATCACTCAAATCAAATCCCTTGTGCATCAAATTTCATATTGCATCTTCTATGTCTAGATAGAAAGCATCAATGATTGGGTTTGCATCATCACAACTTGCTTGGTAAGATTTTGATTAAGTTCATCTTATTTGAGTATTTTTATTATCAAGCTATTCTCTTTAATTTACTTGTATGTTTTGATCATATGATAAATACAAGATTAGAGAATTAATTGTGATGAATTGATTGAGTGTTGTATTGTGATAGCTAATTAGGTTTTTAATTAATGTTGATTAGCTAAGCTATTTGACATGTCATTTAGCAATTGATATCTAGGGTTGATTAAATTGATTATATCATCATCCTAGATAAGCATCTAAGGTTACCTAGCCTTGTTTGTTAATTGAATATTCATACATATTCACAAAGGTTGCATAATCTCTTCTTAGAGAATCAAGTCTTGAGGCTAAGGTTGCTTAGGCCTCAAGCAATTGGACTAGAGCCACTTTTAAAGGCCCGAGTGGTAGAAGTGGGGGGTTATTGACCGGAGTGTTAGACGAGGTCTACATAGGTTGTAAACTCCATTTCGATTAGTGGATTTTGAGGTCCGAGTGTGGCGCACTAAACAGCCCGTGGTTTTTCCCAGTGGTTGGGTTTCCACGTATACATCAAGTGTTATTTAAATTCCGCACTATATTACACTTGCTTGTATATTTAACTAGTAGGGGCATTTTCGTAATATTGACTTGTATGCGAAAATTGGGTAATAATAGCTAAAATCTATTCACCCCCCCTTCTAGCTTTATATTGATAAACACACCTCGAGTATTTAATTACTTTCACTATGGATGAAGCAAAGTCGACGGATTCAATCAAGGTACTCTAACCCTCTTTTGTGATAATATGAGTGCTATAAATATTTCCAAGAATCCAATACAACACTCAAAGACTAAGCATATTGACATCTATCATCACTTCATAAGAGAACTAGTTGAGAACAAATGCATTGTACTTGAACATATAGGTATAAATGATCAACTAGCGAACTTATTTACTAAACCCTTAGATGCAACTAGGTTTCATGCACTTAGTAGCTCTATTAGGATATGTCTTGTGACTTGATGTGGTTTGGATATTGACCCCATAAGGAGAACTCAAGCAAAGAAAGCTATTGCATACTTGTCACATGCAAAAATTTGAAAAATCTTATGCTTATTTATTAAATACTTGAGTATCTTGGCTGCACATATGCTTATATGATATTTTCTTCAATAAGTGTGAACCTTGCTTTGATTGCAATCCATGTCATATTTATGTTCAAACATGCATTTTTTGGACTAGGAGATATTCATAGGAAGTACTTGTTGAATGACCTACAATGATCTTCTTGACATGATGATTCTTTAAATAACATGCTCAAAATGAAAAAGCATGAAATTCTTATGACTTGCTTAAAAATGAAAAGCATGAATTGATGATTGCAAATTTTTAAATGCAAAATTATGTGTGAAAAGCTTATGAGACTAAAAATGAATAAAGGATCTTGTATCCGTTCAAAGGATGTTAAAATCCAAATGTCTTTCTTTCTTTATTAGTTGAACATGGCTACTACCATACGGGTTTCATACCTAGAAAAATCAAATAGGGTGCAAATAGTCGCTCAGGCCATGTTTTGCTTATAAGGTTGGATATAGTTGCTCATTAAATTTGAAAAATTGATAACTCTATATCCTTGCTTTACTCATGACAAATGGTGAAATTGGTTTGAATTCTATAGGAAACCTTTGTCATTTGCTTTGCCAAATACCATTGATTTTTGGATTTGAATGCAATTTGTCTTTCATACAAAGCATCTTAATCACACATTTTTTTTTAATAAATCTCCTTGTTTCTCTCCAATTAATTGAGTAGCATAAAGTGGCTTATATGATTATGCAAATGTCTAGTAAGCTACTATCTCTATTTGATAAATTGACCATGTAAGATCCTAGATCTTTGTTCGCTTGATTCCATTGTAAAACACTCTTTATTTCTATTGATTAGTTGCTTAGGTGATTTTTGAAGAAAAGAAGCTTTAAAGGTGGAAAGCAACATCTCATGCAAATATCATCTTCAAAAGGGAAAGCTCGTTCTTGGATGCTAAGGTATTGAGATCCTTCTTCCTTTTTGCAAGGCGTAAGTGCACACACACACAATTCATATATGTGTGCCCCTGCATCGTTGTGCAAACATTTGGTATAACACATTCACACACATTGAAAGGAATAATGAATTCCCGTTTACGCGTGCGTGTCTTTTAAAATATGACTTAGAGGGTGTGTGAAAGGGTTGTTAATCCGTTATTACCAAATTTTCGGATTAGTCAATATTACAAATATAACCCCAATTCACAAAACAATAATCAAGTGTAATATGGTGCGGAAATATAAACGACACTTGATTTTTACGTGGAAACCCTCAACAGGGAAAAACCACGGGCTGGTAAGTGCGCCACACTCGAACCTCGAATCCACTAATTGTGATAGCGTATACAACCTAATCCCGGTTTGACGGCCTAATCCCGGCCAATATCCCGCTACCACTACCCGCAGGCCTGTAAAAGTGGACCTAGTCCAATTTGCTCATGTGACCACCTAATCCTGGTGTACGACCTAATCCCGGTATATCACACAAGACTTACTTCTCCGAAGAGATCAACACCCTAAGTGAATATGCAATGATATCCAAATATGCAATATAGAGCTAGGGTACTCTAGATGCTTACCTAGGATTATATGATGACAATAAAATCAATCCTAGATATGAAAATAGCTATATGTCATGGCATACAACTTTAGCTAAGTAAAGGATAACCAATCCTAGATACAAAGCTATCACAAATAACCCACAAACATTCAAAAGATTAACTAGTTGATTAAAAAATAATCTATCAACCTAGTTATCAATAAATCACACAAGAATGTTTATGGCATAGCTTTTAGGCAATAATGACCTAATCAATTAAGCTATCAAAAATAATCTCAATCATATAATGAGATTAATTAGCTAGATATAAAATAGGCATGAAAACCTAGCTAACATAAATAACCCAATCAACACATAATCTCAATCATGTATGTAGAAATTACTCAAAGAACATACAAGTGATAAAAGAGATAAATTGATAAGTAAAAACACTAAGATTGGATGAAATTAGTGTTTAACAAATCATACCATGTGTGTTGAAGAAGACCCATGTATTAGCACATACTAGATGAACCTAGATTATGCCTAGATGATGATTTGTGCATGTGGGAATGGGTTTAGAGAGATAAAGATGTAATCTTTAAGCTTTTTCTCTCAAGTCTCTCTTTCTCTCTCAAGAATAAGGAGCCTCTCTCTCTAGGTTTTGATTTTGTGGCTCAGCCCTCAAAATGATGAGAAAGATATGTATTTATAATGCCCAAGTGAAACTATGTCGTTTTGGAATAAATGGAAAAATTATGGGCATTTTCGCGGTACTCGCGTCAGTGCAGCGACTCAAGATTCGAGCGCTTCGAAACATGACCAAACGACATCGAAACCTTTCATATGATATATCGTTGGAAAGGTATGGATGTTCAATTTCTACTCGTTGTTATATAATGACATTTAGATGTCTGTAGAAAAAGTTATGGTCAATTGAGTGACCAAAGGTCAGAAACAGACAACAACAGAGTTGCCCTGTTTTGGTTGTAACTTTGGAGATTTTAAAACCAATCCAAACGGTCATGAAATATTACGAATAATATACCGTTGGAAAGGTATGGGTGTCTAGTTTGTACAGAAATTTTCAAAACTCATTTTGAAGCTTTGTGTAAAACATTATGGCCACAAGACCATACATAGGTCAGTTTTGAAAATCATTTAAACATTGAAATCCAATCTTTTGAAACTAGACACTCTACTCCAAACAACCAAACCAAAACTACCACTTATCCAAGAGAAGAATGAGACCTTCTCAAGTGGTCAACCATCGCGCTAAGACATGCACACCATCGTGCAAGCGCGGACGTTTCCGATCACACAAACGGAAACGAATTACACCACACTTAAGACTAATCATGAAGTGCAAGTGTGGGAAGTGAATGCATCCTAATGCCTAAACATGTCATGGCATTTCAATGAACAAGATGCAATCACTTAAACATGCATGAATAGAATTCATGACTTTGCATCCTAATGCCTAAACATGTCATGGCATTTCAATGAACAAGATGCAATAAAATAAAACATGCAAGAAGAGATGTTCAAGAACATGCATGCACACATATAAAACACACAACATACAAGAATAAGATTTATGCATGAGTTGTGTGTGTGTGCAACTAGATCTCTTCAAAGAAAGTAAGCACTAGAATTTACCTTTGGTGCTTCTTCTCTTGAGGTCTTGAGAGGGCCCTGGTTGTGTAAAACACCAACCATCAAATACCTAAGCTACCTTTACATCAAGCCCCAATATGTGGTTTGTCCATGAAATAAGCCAATCAATAGATGGGAATCCTTACACACATTTAAGTATGCACAAGCATTGATCTCTTATAGACAAACATTGTAGAATTGAATGTTTTATGACTATCACGTAGATATGGCATATTTGTGTGACATTGTGTTTATATGTTTGTGTTTCTTGTATTTTGGACTTGAACATGTTCTTATTTGATTCCTTATTGAGTTCCGGTCATTTCGGTTACTCATTCATTAGGTTTCGAGTCCAAAAGATGTAGCTACGCTACTTTGCATTCTCATTCATTGAGTTGTCTTCATCGTCATTTTCTGAGATGAATTCTTAACCTTTTGTCAAAGTTTTATAGTCGTCATTGTGTGTGAGGAAGTCACGATTTGTAATCCGAAAATAGATTCGAAATCGGAGTTCAGAGGCCAGAATACGGCTGAAGAACGCGAGGGACTAGCTTGGCCACCACGTGTGGAGGCCGTGTGCTACACGTGCCCCACACAGGGTTTGTGAGGTGGAAGCCTCTGATTGGCTTGGTTCTTCCCTCCTTGATTTCTTTTAAAAGCTTCCCTCCTTCCCTCCAAACATAACTTGAAGAAAACTTTCAAAAAGAGAAGTGCTGAAATTTCTTCATGATTTTCGTTTTCTTATTTCGATCATAACTTTTTCATACGAACTCGAAATTGAGTGATCCAAAAGCTAAAAATGTTGGTCTCAATGAGAGCTACAAACCCAAAGCATTTTCAAAGTCAGTTGATTCGGGATTCTTCACAGTGATCTGATTTCAGTCCGAGGTTCATCTTTGTATGTGATACTTGTTCTTCTTTCAATTTCTTTTGATCATCTCTTTTATTCTTTCTATTTGATTGATGAAATGTGTTGAGAAGAATGATAGTATATATGCTAGGGTTATATGATTGATTGTTTGTTGAGTTTTAGTCTTGAAATCTCATTTGAGCATATTTTACTAAACTTGACCTGTCTTGAAATTGATTCTAGAAATAGCATATATGTTGTGCCTAATGACATTTTCTAGGTTTAATTTCATGATCTAAGAACTAAGATTTTTATGTGATATATTGAATATTCATATCTTGTTCTTATTGTTTCACATGCTTTGATTTTTAGATAGATTTGTGATTGTGTGTTGAAAGCATAATTCTAGTGTATCTCTAAGCATGTACATTTAGCTTGATTGATCATCTAGCTTTATTTGATTGTGATTTTGATCGAACTAAAATTGGTACGATTGTGGCCCTTATTCCCGTCTCCTTATGCTCGAGTCTCGGGCATTTCCCCGTGTTTTAATGTTGTTAATTGAGTATTTTCAGGTATTTATAAATATTAAGGGCATTGTGGTAATTTGGAGAGACTGGGGGCAAAAGCGTAAAATATAAGGCGAAGATTGAAGTTTCTGCAATATTGGAAGAGATCATGGGGGGCATTCCGTAATTCGCCAGGTGACACAGCAACAGCGCCACGTGGATAAGTGATCCAATGCATTTTTTAGTGGGGTTGGGCTTCTGATTGCACTCGAGCCCACTTATAAGCGCACCTTAGTGAGATAAAAGAACACGCCGGGTGCAACCCGGACCAACTCCACTTTTTCTTCTTCCTTACTAAGCTGGTCGCCATTGATGGCCTATAAACCCTAACTGTTGCAGTCAATGGAAGGTGGCTCTCCCGTGCCTTATTCCGGCCGATTCTCGGCGTAAAAGAACGGCGAGTTCACCGTGATCTGATAGACACCGATTTTAGCACACCTCCGTCACATTGCAGCCAAATCGCATACCCTTTTGTTCAAAGGACTTCACCTTTTTGTCGCCATCAAAACACCTTCTTGTTGCCATTTGACTCTTTGATGTCGCCATGGCGACAGGGAGCCAATTCCACCCCTAATTGCGTCGCCACTTGCGTCACCATGAAGCAAATTGCTACCTCCACTGTGTCAATCTCTCATTGGTCTAAAAATTACCAAAAGCCCCCTTTGAGGGGCCAAAATGGCAATACGCAAAGTTAGGGGGGTTTTTTGGTAATTAGCCATTCGTGACCTAATTCAAAAACACTATAAATTCGTCCCTATTATCAATTTGAAAATCTATCCTATTCTCTCCTACCTATCTCTTCTTCAACCTAGGATCCCCATCAATCATCTCCCAAACTCCTCCATTTCTATACTTGCACTAATCTTTTCCATCCAAAAACTCACACCAAATCTTGATTACTTCCCGAAATCATTCCTCCCTTACCATTCTCTACATCCCAAAACCTTTGTCACTCACCATTAGCCATCCACCTATCTAGACGCATCCTCTTCTACCACTCTTTGCACTAGGAGCACTCTTGGAAAGGAAGGAGCAAGCACTAAAGAAGGAGACCTAAGGGTAATTTTCTTATATATATTACTTGCTTTCTATTTGAGTGTAACTATGTGTAACTAAACCCCTAATTTAGGGGATACATTTGAGGAACATTTGGTTATGGGTATTTGCTTAACCTTTGTAATGAATCTTTATATGTGTTCTATTTATTTATTCATTAGATTCTACTCACTATGTGATTGACTTGTATATCCACTTGTTAATTACAATCTTGTTAGAATAACATGTTATGCAATCATCCTTAGATTGACACCCTTGTGTGATTAAGACCCCAATAAATAGGATAGATTAGGGAGGGTATATCAACAACACTAATCTAAACCTAAATTTGTAACCAACCAATCCCACTATGACCCCCTTTCCTTAATCGGTTAGGCATTGTGGTGGGAAGATGTTTAGGGTTCATAGTAATGACCTAAACATATCATAGAAAACAAATGGTTAATGTAAAGAGATTGGTCCATTAAAGTGGCTTAAAAAGCACTACCCATACCCACTAGCTAATCTATCTATTCCCTAACATCTATATTAATTGTTTACATCCATTTCTCTTATCAAGATTGTGAGCATTCTATTTGTCCTATCACTTTTAGTTACATTTACTTTTTATGCATTTTTGGTGGTTTATCAAACCACACACTATCCACCTACTATGATTTGCTTAACTACATTTAGGAATAGTTAACTTATTCAACTCATTACTCCGATTCCCTATGGAAATAATCCTTACTTACCGTTTTACTAATCTTTACATCCTAAAAGGATTTTCTAGTGGTAAAAACATGGTTTTCTGAAGATCACATTTATACACATATATTGTATTTTGTTGAGTACCAAAACGACCTCATCAGATTTGCATCATTTGCATCACTTAGATCATTGCCGTGTGAAATGTTGAAGTCTCTTGCAAAGTGAGTGAAGCTTTGTGGAAAGAGCAAAGAAGTCTTGGTTAGGAAAGTGTTCCAGATAACCAAGCAAGAAGACTTAGCTAGGAGTAGGAAACTCCGGATAGCTAAGCAAGAAATCATCCTAGAAGCTTAAGAGCTTTTGATAGGATGTTGCTACCTAGAGGTGTATGACACACCTTGGATAGGTAGTAGGCGTTGTGGTTCACTAGCCCGAGGGTAGACTAGGAGGTGATAGCTTAGAGCGGATATCATAAGTAGATAGCTTTGAGTGTGTAAGTGCTTTTCATATAGTGGATTGCTTTGCCGGTGGTTGTGGTATCAACCTGTGGATGTTTCCTTTTTGAGGTTTTACCACGTAAAAATCCTTGTGTCAATTTTTGCTTTACTTTTCTTTATCTTCAATATCTTATATTGATTGCATATATTGTATATTGATTTACTCTTGCATTAGTTAAATCAATTCATTTGTTGAATCTCTTCAAGTGTGCATTTTCTTTGTTATGTTTCGCATATTTTTTAATATTGGAAGAATTTAGGCCTATATCTATTCACCCCCCCCCCCCCCCCCCCCCCCCCTCTAGGTATATAATACGCTATTGCTTAAGGGAATTTCAGACCCGGTTGGGGATACTCCTTTGCCTATATCATGACAAAAAGGGGGAGTAGTATGTAGAGGGAATTTTAGTATCAAATTCGCTTATTGGGGAGTTCACCGTTTGAGGGGGAGTAACCCGTTGAGGGGGAGCATTGCATTACACATATATTGCATGATGTTGTGCTTAAATTCTTTAAATGCAAATGCTTGTTTTAATTTCTCTTGATCATCTCACATTTTGCTTGTATTGGAAAGTATAGAAACTTTGTTTTGGAGGGTAGGTTATTCTACAAGAGAATGAAGACTTGAAGAATTATCTTTTTAATATCTCTTTGTAATTTAGAAAATTTTTATTGCCCGTTAGTTTCTATTTTGTAGTGAGGATCAATGTGAGTGTTGGTTTTGTCACGAAATAGACAAAGGGGGAGATTGTTGTAGGGAAAAATACGTTTGCACGCAGCGGAAGCGAGACTAAAAAAAGTTTAGTATAGTTTAAAATTTTTCCATAAAGTGAACCTTAACCCTTTAATTAATTAACATATAATAAAGATATCGTACCTTTGTGATTTGATTGACGTTGCGTCGATGGTAATCTGCAAGATCTTCCAATCCAATCACGAACGTGAATCACCTAGGAACGTGGTCTCCCTTTTTTTGAATTGTGTACCTGAGGATGGATAACAAAAAAATTTTCTTTTTCGTTAGTCACTAAACCTCCAAGAGATAACAAAGAACGTTCCGGTCACTTTTGAATTCTCAATCTAATGATCGAAACTCGCGTGAACCTTATTCAAAGTTGTGCACAAAACCTATTAATGTATAAGCTACTAGTGCACTATCGAAATAAAACGATCTCTTCTCTTTTTCTCTCTTGGCCGAATTATCACACTAATCTCTAGAGTTGGATTTTATTTTTCTCAAGTAAAAGAAAAATATTCTCAAGCCAAAGACCTAGGGTTAAGCCGAATTCCACTTGCCTCATATTTATATAGTGCACTGAATTCTTGCCTATTAAAACATATAAGTTAGTGCACCGAAATCTGCACTTTATAAATCTATATGTATGTGCACCGAAATCTGCACTTTATAAAAATATAAGAATATTGTGGCCTATTGCGAAAATATATCTATATATATATATATATATATCTATATATATATACACGTGAATACCTCTTGCCATAAAATAAAATAAATATCATGGACCACTTCTTGCCATATTTAATATATATCTATATTAGGCGAATTCTTGCACAATATCATATCTATATTTTGTGGCCGAAATCCTTTACCATGTAGGATTTGTGTTTTTTGACTTAAATCCTAACCCTAGGTAGATTTCCTTAGAATTCCAAACCCTAATCCAACTCTTTCGTGTATTTGTGACTATATAAAAGACTTCCTTATTTGACTAGATAAATAAATCCCTTATTTATCTACTTACCAAATAAAGTCTTTTATTTTATTTATACTACCACAATAGTATACTACTAAGAAACATATTTCCTAGTCAGAAAAAAATTTTGATTTTTAATTAAATAATTAATTAATTTCCATTTAATCAAATAATAAAAATAAAACAATATAATATCATATATATATCTCGGCCATGTGCCATATATATTAATATATCTATATATTGTTTTTCTATTTTATTAAATCCATTGGACCTTAATAAAAGGCCCACATGTGAACCAGACCCATTCTTACTAAAAGAAACAAGCCCACATGCCTTTCATTAATATATTAATATAATTGATCAGCCCATTAAATAAATAATGTGCAAATTATATTCTTAATATATTAAATACAATTCTAGATGGACCCATAAATTGGTCCGGTAGAATATATCAAGTGATCCATGCAAGTCCATGTGGATTGGGGATCTTGGTGGGCCTATCTAAATTTAAGCTCTAATAGACATAACCCAATCACAATCAACAACTGATTCACTTAGGTTCAATCTATTAATTTTAGTTCATTCCACTAAAGAACTAAAATTGCACTCTTAAATAAAGATGGAATAAGTAAATGATTCTCATTCATACCTTAGACAATCTTATAGGAGATGGTGTGTCGTCATGAAGAATATTAGTAATCGCCAAGAGCTCATAGACCGCCTATAGCTCTCCAAGTTACCATATTTACTCATATGACCACATATTGAACTTGGATATTTTGACTTGTCCAGAAGCCATGTTTCAATAGACTCTATCGAAAACTTAACGTGTTAAGATTCAATATCCAATACTTCAAAACATCCATATGAATATATTCTACTCTCATTTAATAAATGGAGCCACGATGTCCAAATCTATAAATGAAGTTCTCTATCGATTAACAAATGAATATCACCAAACTATCGAGGATAGTTTATGCTATATAATCGTACTCATTGATAACTCAAATGATACCACTTGTAACCATAAGTCCATCATTTATCTCAGGATTAAGATAGATTCTCCGATTGTCCTGATAATGACAAAACTTTTATCTACTGACGGTTCAAGATAAAGTATTTCATTGTGATCCTATTCAATGCACCCAGTGCACTAGATTCTTTTACTCGAAGACCCTTCGATGATTTTAGACTCATCATAACTCATTTGATCCCACTCAAATGCTAGTAAAAGAATTCTACAACTTTAACAAGATAAAGGTGCCCAACCTTTAACTTAAGTTGTGAACATTATTCAAGACTAACTAAAGAATTGTGTCTATCTCATACATATCCAGATGTACGAACAATTCTTCTTTTCTCATAGTCTTTTGACCTTATGATTATTTACTTTGACAATTATAATATTAAACTATAAATGCTCTAAGATTTGTTAAACCAGAAATCACTTTATTAATATGAAAAGATTGTCAATTACAATATTACACTCTTGCTATTGAGCATAATCCTAACAATTGTAAGTTCCTTAAAGTTTGATTGGCTTATTTTGGTGACAAACCACAATTGGGGTTCAAATTGTAATGGTAGCTTAGGTGAATGATGATCAAGCTCAAAGGCCCTATCAAGACCTCAAGGTGATAAGCATGCCAAAGGTATAATTTCTAATGCTTAGTTTTTCATTGAAGAGATTTAGTTGCACACACACACTACAAATGTTTGCATATGTATGCTTTACTTTTGTGTACATTCTCTTCACATGTCACATTTCACACTTGCACTTTGTTGTTGTATTTGTTGTGTGTTAGTGTGTCTAGTAATTCGTTTCCGGAATGTTGTTCTGAAACGTTCGTGCATGCACATTGTTGTGTTTGGTTAGCGCGATGATCGCCTTCGGAGAATGCCCTTGGTTTCTCCTTTGGTTTCACCAAAAGTGGTGAAACGGCGGTTTGATCGGCGGCCTTGACCACCGAATGAAACCGCCGTTTATGTCTAGAAGTTTCAGGAGCATTTCTGCTGTTATAATCGACGACCACAACTGTTGAAAGAAATCGCCAATCAAACCTAGTCGATTTAATCTCTCGGGTCTTGTTCTGCGGTTGTGATTGGCGGTTATGAAACCGCCGATGTTCCCCTGTTCTCTCGGGATCAGTTCGGCGGTTAGATCAGCGGTTTTAAAACTGCCGATCGTGCGGTTCAGGGGCAAACTTGTCTTTTCACATGCCCTGTTTTTGAATTTTATAAATACATCACTTTCTCATCTCTCTAAACCTAACTCTTTCAATACAAGAACCCTAAAGTCTATAGAGAGATTTGTGAGAGAAAAGGCAATCAAGATTGCTCATTTAAACACTCAAAACCATTTTCATATGCATTAAACTTCATCTAGCATCTTCTAGCTTATCTAGGATGCTTACTTGCATAGGTCTTTCATCAACACACTTGCTTTAGTAAGTTTTTCACTAATTTCATCTAATCTTAGTGTTTTACTTAAAAAGGCATCTCTTTAATTACTTGTATGTCCTTATATTATATTCTTATATACAAGATAGAGATAGTTAAGTTGTTGTGATTGAGTGTTGTTTTGTGATAGCTAAACTTTGGATTGTTTAATCTATGTTAGCTAAGCTTTTTGCCATGTCATTTATCACTTGATGTCTAGGATTGATTTAATTGACATCTTTTAAATCTTAGATAAGCATTTAGTGTAACCTAGCATTACTTACATATTTGGATATCTACACATATTCACTTAGGTTGTGTAATCTCTTTAGTGAGAACTAAGTCTTATGGCTAAGGTTGCTTAGGCCGCAAGCAATTGGACTAGATCCACTTTTACGGACGTGCGGGTAGTGGTAGTGGGTTATTGACCGTTATAGGTTGAGGTCAACCGAGGTTGTAAACATTATCACAATTAGTGGATTCGAGGTTTGTGTGTGGCGCACATATCAGCCCGTGGTTTTTCCTTATTGAAGGTTTCCACGTAAAAATCAAGTGTCATTTATAATTCCGCAGTTATTACACTTGATTTATTACTTTGACTAGTTTGGGGTATTTTCATAATTTGACTAAACGGGAAAATTGGTAAAAAGGATTAAAATCTTTTCACCCCCCTTTAGATAGTTTTATACACACCGTGCATTATTAGTTTCCATTCGTAATCCCCAATTGGTACTCCATATTTCAAGTCAGTGAGTGGTAGCAACCAGCCATTTGGGCCAGTGCTTTCCCCCGGATTTACATCGGCCGAGAAAGATCAGGGGACTCCAGCATCGACTAACAAGCATGTAGAAGTTGAGGTGGATAATTCTAATAGTTCTGAAACCTCCGATACAGAGGATGAGGATTAGTTTAGCAGTGACAGGCAAGCGTCAATAGACTGTTGAGAAGATGAAACAGATGGAGCACCTAACAGTTTTACACCCTCTATGATGACACGGTGGACAATACTAAGGTCAAAACTGTACTCAATTCAACCCGTTAGATCAAAAGAATTGTTTGAAAACAATGGAGACGTAAGTCAAATATACAAAGGATAGATGTTCAAGGTTAAGAAAACCTAGAAAGGGGCTATAGGGTTTAATGCATTGAAAATGAGGTTTGAGTTCAAGGTTCGATGATCGAATCAAACACGATTCATTGCAATATGTAAAAAGAGAGATTGTCAATGGGTTTTTAGGGCAATGAAGTCAAGAAATGGGACCTATTGGTGTAGGGAAAAACGCATGCACGCAGCGAAAGTGAGACTAAAATAGGTTTTAGTATGTTTTAAAATTTTTCCAAAAGTTGAACCTTAGCCCTTTAATTAATTAACATATATGATTAAAAGTATCGTACCTTTGTCACGTGATCCGATTGACATTGTGTCGATGGTAATTTGTAAGATCTTTCAATCCAATCACGAACGTGAATCACTTAGGAGCGTGGTCTCCCTTCTGTTTGAATTGTGTACCTGAGGATGGATAACAATGTTAGGATTATGCTCAATAGCAAGAGTGTAATATTGTAATTGACAATCTTTTTCATATTAATAAAGTGATTTATGGTTTAACAAATCTTATAGCATTTATAGTTTAATATTATAATTGTCAAAGTAAATAATCATAAGGTCTAAAGACTATGACAAAAGAAGAATTGTTCGTACATCTGGATATGTATGAGGTAGACACAATTCTTTAGTTAGTCTTGAATAATGTTCACAACTTAAGTTAAAGGTTGGGCACCTTTATCTTGTTAAAGTTGTAGAATTCTTTTGCTAGCATTTGAGTGGGATCAAATGAGATATGATGAGTCTAAAATCATCGGAGTATCTTCGAGTAAAAGAATCTAGTGCACTGGGTGCATTGAACTGGATCACAATGAAAAGCTTTATCTAGAACCGTCAATAGATAATAGTCTTTTCATTATCAGGACAATCGGAGATTCTATCTTAATCCTGAGATAAATGATGGACTTATGGTTTCAAGTGGTATCATTTGAGTTATCAATGAGTACGATTATATAGCATAGTCTATCCTCGATAGTTTAGTGGTATTCATTTGTTATTCGATAGAGGACTTCATTTATAGATATGGACATCGTGGCTCCATTTATTAAATGTGAGTAGAATATCATCATATGGATGTTTTGAGGTATTGGATATTAAATCTTAACGTTGAGTTTTTGATAGTGACTATTGAAAACATGGCTTCTGGACAAGTCATAATATATATCCAAGTTCAAAATGTGGTCATATTAATAAAAATGGTAACTTTGAGAGCTATAGGCGGTCTATGTGCTCTTGGTGATTACTGATGTTCTTCACGAGGATTCACTATCTTCTATAAGATTGTCTAGGATATGAATGAGAATTATTTACTTATTCTATCTTTATTTAAGAGTGCAATTTTAGTTCTTTAGTGGAATGAACTAAAATTAAAAGATTGAACCTAAGTGAATCATTTGTTGATTATGCTATATAATCGTACTCATTGATAGCTCAAATGATAAAACTTGTAGCCATAAGTCCATCATTTATCTTAGGATTAAGATAGACTCTCCGATTATCCTGATAATGAAAAAAACTTTTATCTACTGACGGTTCTAGATAAAGTATTTCATTGTGATCCTGTTCAATGCACCCAGTGCACTAGATTCTTTTACTTGAAGACCCTCCAATAATTTTAGACTCATCATAACACATTTGATCCCACTCAAATGCTAGCAAAAGAATTCTACAACTTTAACAAGATAAATGTGCCCAACCTTTAACTTAAGTTGTGAACATTATTCAAGACTAACTAAGGAATTGTGTCTACCTCATACATATCCAGATGTATGAACAATTCTTCTTTTCTCATAGTCTTTTGACCTTAAGATTATTTACTTTGACAATTATAATTATAAATGCTATAAGATTTTGTTAAAACAGAAATCACTTTATTAGTATGATAAGATTGTCAATTATAATATTACACTCTTGTTGTTGAGCATAATCCTAACAACTGGAATGTTACGTCTGTTGACTCTGAGCACACATGTGGTGATAATGGAAACTACAACGTAGATTTTCACCATGTAAGTTCCTTTGTAATAGGGCAACTATTTTCAAGAAAGTTTGTCGATCCAGGACGCAACATCCATCCTAAAGATATAATGACTAACATGAGGGATAAGCACGACATAAAGATCTCCTACAACACAGCCTACAGATCTAAGGACAACACTTTACATAGTATTTTCGGTGATCTGTGGGAGTCATTTAAGATGTTGTCTGCATACTTTCACATGTTGGAAAAATCTAATCTGGGGACGATAACCAAGATTGAAACCGATAGGAAAAACCGATTCAAATATGGATTCATGGCACTTGGGGCTTGTATAGAGGGATTCAATACAGTTATTAGGCTAGTTATTGCCATCGATACTACCCACTTAAAGTCCAATACCAGGGGTGTTTTGTTAGTTGCGGTGTGCAAGGATGGTAATGAGATGATATACCCTTTAGCATTTGGATTTGCCAATTCTGAGTGCTCAAAGTCGTGGACATGGTTCTTGAAACAACTTTGCGACGTGATCTTCCAACCCAAACTTGTGATGATAGTTTCAGATCGGAACATGGGTATCTCTAATGGCATGAAAGAAATATTCCCCGATGCAGCACATGGGGTTTGTGCATACCACTTGGCCAAAAATCTGAAACAACATTGTAAGAACTGAGGTGACGTGATTAATCTTTACTATCTTGCTACATATGTGTACCTTGTTGAGGAATTCGGCCGTTTCATTGATGATTGCATTCTCTCAACCTCACATTACAAAGAGATCCTTAAACTAAAATGTCTTCATGTCTTCATGAGTCTTCAAGAATCCCTTCTTTGATCATCAAATTACCTATGAGAAAAATAGCAAACCAAACAAGAGATCTTTTTGACTTGTCCGGACTGGTTCTAAAATATCACTACTAATTACTCTATCCTACCTCGATCCTACTAAAGGGACGCACGAGTCCTTTACTCTTTGCAATTGTACAAGTCGTTAAATGAGTATAGTGTTCAGAGTAAGGGTTATCGTTTCCACGGAGGATTAGCAATTTACACTTAATTAGAATAGAAGTTGATAACACTAAAGTTAACTCTAACTAATGCCAATTAAATTAAATAAAATGATCAACACATTAACTATGCTAAGATTGGAATTGATTAAGGAAACAATTACAACTATTGGGTTTAATTTCTAGATTAAAAGATTGCTAGGGGAAAGATTAAATCAAGTAACAACCTATTAGCTAATCAATCATTCATTAAGCTCAATCACAAGACCCTAACATGCATCTATTCATGTGAATATTATAAGGTATTAAATCCTCAACTTTAATCACAATCTAAGATTAGAAGAGTGATTAAGGGAGGTTTACTCAAAGATGTTAGTAAAGATTCACAAGTTAGTAATCTCTACAACATAGATGGCATAAGAGGCACATGCATAAATGGTCTTAATTGCATATAAGTTCATCAAGTTTACTGTGCATCAAATGATAGATTGGTGGTTGCAACCACCACTCATAATTAAATTAAAGAGCACATACATAACTTGAGAAGGTGAAGTTAATATGATTGATTATATAGCAAGGTTAGTTACAATAATTACATCTAATCCCCTAACAAAAAGGATTTAGTTACACATAGAATCAAAACTACTAAGAGATACAATTGAAGGAAACATCACCGGTTGATAAACTTTGTGAAGTAGAAATGATCCCTTTTGTAATCCAAGCAACAACTTCTTCTATGGCAAATTGTAGTAATCTACTCTAAGGTACCAAAACAGTGTTTGGTTGCCAAGAAAGTAGCCAAGATAAAACTATATCTATATCTATATCTATTTCTATATCTAGCTATATTCTCCCTATATTCTAATTATCTTTTATATCTTCCAAGTGTGGTGGGTGAGAGCATTAATAGAGAAGTTAATTCCATTCCTCTGTGCTTAGTGGTGAGAGAAGGCCTTCCAAGGACAATAGGTGGCAAAAAGGGTCCTTTTGATTAGCTTTGGGGCGAGGCTTGATCTACTTGCAGCTCATCAGAGTTCTCGGCGGGTATGTGATGCAGCTTTATTCCCACGGTATGAACCCGCCAGAGTTTCTTTTCCTTTCTAAGCGGACTTGTTCAGCGGGCGTGTTCTCTCCGAGAAAAGGTCAGAACCCGCTAGAGGTTGCCGCGGGGTTTGAGCGGCGTCTTCGTTGTTATCTCTCCTTTATGAATAATCACCATATGGATGTTTTGAGGTATGAGAGTAGAATATCATCATATGGATGTTTTGAGGTATTGGATATTGAATCTTAACGTTAAGTTTTCTATAGAGTCTATTGAAACATGGCTTCTGGACAAGTCAAAATATCCAAGTTCAAAACATGGTCATATGAGTAAATATGGTAACTTGGAGAGCTATAGGCGGTCTATGAGCTCTTGGCGATTACTGATATTCTTCACGAGGATACACCATCTCCAATAAGATTGTCTAGGGTTCGAATGAGAAATATTTACTTATTCTATCTTTATTTAAGAGTTCAATTTTAGCTCTTTAGTGGAATGAGTTAAAATTAATAGATCGGACCTAAGTGAATCATTTGTTGATTGTGATTAGGTTATGTCTATTGAAGCTTAAATTTAGATAGCCCGCCAAGATCCCCAATCCACTCGGACTTGCATGGATCACTTGATATATTCTACCCATCCAATTTATGGGTCCATCTAGAATTGTATTTAATATATTATGAATATAATTTGCACATTATTTATTTAATGGGCTGATCAATTATATTAATATATTAATGAAAGGCATATGGGCTTGTTTCTTTTAGTAAGAATGGGTCTAGTTCACATATGGGCTTTTTAATTAAGGTCTAATGGATTAAATAAAATAAGAAAATAATATTAGGCCCATGTATATGGTGTGGGCGGCAAGACTAGAATAATAGTCTAAAATATTATTTTATTTTATTGATTGATTAAATGGAAATTAATTAATTTATTAGTTAATCATTTAATTGAGAATCAAAATCTTTTTCTGAATAGGAAATATGTTTCTTAGTAGTATACTATTGTGGTAGTATATTTAAATTAAAAGACTTTATTTAGTAAGTAGATAAATAAGGAATTTATTTATCTAGTCAAAGAAGGAAGTCTTTTACATAGTCACAAAACACTAAAAAGTTGGATTAGGGTTTGTATATAATATATATGCATGCAGAAATATATATACATATATATGCATGAATGCATGCGGAAATATATATACATATATGCATGCGGCAGAATATATATTAGATATACACTATTGATTATATAAAAGCATGCAGAATGTGAAATATAAATATGCATGCATAATGTGCAATATATATATATATTTTAGTAGGCGTGCAGTTTTTTATAAAAATAGACATATAGATATATTATTTTGGCAAGGAAGATTTGCGACCTAATATATATATTTTGTGCAAAGAGTATTCTGCGGCCACAATATATATATATTCTTTGTATACAATTCAAAAACCCTAGGTCTTTGGCTTGAGAATATTTTTCTTTTGCTTGAGAAAAATAAAATCCAACTCTAGAGATTAGTGTGATAATTCGGCCAAGAGAGAAAAAGAGAAGATATCGTTTTATTTCGATAGTGCACTAGTAGCTTATACATCAATAGGCTTTGTGCACAACTTCGAATAAGGTTTACGCGAGTTTCGATCATTAGATTGAGAATTCAAAAGTGACCGGAACGTTCTTTGTTATCTCTTAGAGGTTTAGTGACTAACGAAAAAGAAAAAGTTTTTGTTATCCATCCTCAGGTACACAATTCAAAGAAAGGGAGACCACACTCCTAGGTGATTCACGTTCGTGATTGGATTGGAAGATCTTGCGGATTACCATCGACGCAACGTCAATCGGATCACGCGACAAAGGTACGATATCTTTATTATATGTTAATTAATTAAAGGGTTAAGGTTCAAATTATGGAAAAATTTTAAACAATACTAAAACTCAATTTTAGTCTCGCTTCCGTTGCGTTGACCATATTTTTCCCTACATCTTAAGCCTTAAGTAATAGAAGATGAGCATAAAGAGTTCCTAAAGCTATTCTATGTTAAAGGGAGAGTCTAAATATCTTCTACTATCTCTCACTTGTCTTTATTACATTAGAAAAGTGTATATTTATATCCTTAGGTTAAAGTTGGCCAAGAAATTACCGTAAATGTCCTTGACGCATCGTCCGCGGGTTCAATCCCGTCGTTACATCTCGCAGGGTCTTTTTCCAAAGCCTCTGCGACATTGGATCCCCTGCTACGCGGCTTCTTTCTCGTGAGCATGAACCCGTAAGCTTTAACAGAATTCCTCAGCTGGCTCACACCTTCTACCTGGCTGGCAAAGATCTGTGGACAGAACCCACGGGATAATTTCCCGTGAGGTCTAGTCTTCTGGCTGGCGGCTTGTTTCCCTCTACCTTCTTCATACGAGTTCCAGTCTTCTGGCTGGCGGCTTATTTCCCTCTACCTTCTTCGCATAGCTTTGTGCCGCGAGTTCTTTCCCGTGAGGCTCTTCTTTCATTGGCTTTTGCTCCTATCTTGACCTCTTTTTTCCAACTTCGTGCAAACACTTCCCTAAATGAGTATATTACCTGTACTTAACTAAAACACACGTTATATACACAAAAGTTCTCAGAAATGAATACAAAAGGTAGGAAAAATGAGTGCTAAATGTGAACATTTAGAGCGCGATCAAATCTCTAAACCTATCTTTTGCTTGTCCTTGAGCAAAACAAAGAAAGGAAAAACAAAATTACTAAGAAAACTAAACTAACTAAGCTAATCCACTTTCGTAGGAAGCACGATGGCACTTAGCACGTGCCACACGCCTTTTAAATCTCTAGGTGCCCCTAGTAGGAGGAGTGTAGTCTTCTGAGGGTTTACTAGATACGATACCCACAAACGCAACTCTGCAATTCAACACTAAGATGCTACAATATACATACAAACAACAACTTCATACAAGCTGAGTATTCTCAATCAAGACTAATAAAATTCCACTTCCATCAAAACAACATGTAATGCCAGTATGCCAACACTTAGGATGTCTTCGGTCTATGAATCAATAATCTAATTGCCTAGGGGTGAATTCGCCTTGACTTCTATATCTCACGGATTCAACTCTTTCTTCTCTCAGAGACTTAGGCTATCTCTTATCAACCACATGCGTTCTTGGAAGTTATATAAATAAAATTTTATATGTGCCTCACTTTTTGATTGGCTTATTTCGTTAACAAAACCACAATAGGGTTCAACTATGTAAGGGTAGCTTAGGATTGGAGAAATCTTCATCAAATGTCAAAAGACCTCATTGTGGACATCAAGAGCTTCAAAGAAGGTAGTTTACTTGTCTTGACTCTTAATTGAAGAGATTTAGTTGGCACACACACACATCTCATGCATTTACTTGTCTTATATCTTGTTGTGTGTTTCTAGTTTGTGCACATGTTCTTTTCATGCATGATCTCTCCATTATATTTTATTTGATCATTGCCCTGTCTTCTAGCTTGAAAATTGCATGTTTTTCTTTTTTGTGTTATTGGTTGATTGGCTACTGAGGCTTAGACCGCTATGGGTTTTCGCAGCGGTAGAGTGAGCGCTTTCCAGGCAGTGTATCATGCTCTCTAAAGCGCTCTCATGAGCACTACCGGTTTTCACAGCGCTTCTCAAGGAGACTGACACGCTCCCTATACCGCTCTGGTGATCACGGCCTATTTCCATAGTGGTGTTATATGCAGTATGTACCGCTGCCGTGACTGCTGTGGCTTTCACAGCAGTACAGATAGCGGTCGACGACAAATCAATTTTTAAAAATGTGACCTTTAACATTCCTCACACACTCACTATAAATATATCCTTTTCTCTAGTCTCTTTCATGGTTTTGAGTTTCAAATCAACTAGAGAGAAAGTTTGAGAGTGTCTTCAACCAAAAGCAACCAAGATTTGATCTTTCCAAATCAAAACCAAAAACCCATCTTGCATTCAAGGTTCATTCATCATCTAGCATCTTCTAGGTATGATTTTTCATGGGTTTTCTTTATTACTCACATGACTTGTAGTTAGAACATTATATTCATCTCCTCACATGTTCTTGCTTTACAAGATTGCTCATTTATGACTTGACTAGTTTCAAGATTGCATCTTTATTACTTGACTAGTTTCAAGAAAGCTTTTTTATTGTGTTTTGTGAGTTGTTTGTGATAGCTATTGCATATAGGTGTTGATTTGCACATTTACCTAAGTGGTATGCATGTCATATAGCTACATGATATCTAGGAGTGTTTAACATACTCATCCATGCCCAGATAAGCTTAAATGTTTGACCTTACATTTATGCATTTTGAATATCGCACATATTCACTTCAGGTTGTTAATCTTTTCTCTTAGAGAGTCAAGTCTTGTATTTACCATTTGGTAGTTTGCAAGCAAAGGACTAGGTTCACTTTTAAAGGCCCGCAGGTAACAGCAATTCAAAATTATGGTGAACAAATGAGAAGAATAAAATATGCAGTATTTTTTTTTCTTTAGATTTTTCTCCCAACTTTCAAACATCATATCTCTCTCATCTTTCATCCGATTTGAGTGATTCAAGTTGGAGAATCTTCGTACTGGAGTCCTCTACAAACCCTAGGCAACCTTGAGGTCATTTGATTAAGCTTTCATTTGGTTCATCACCATTTTCGGACTGCACCTACTTGTTCTAGGTAATTGTTCAAACTTTTATGTTCTTGAGCTTAATTGATTTTCAATTACCTTAGGCTTTCTTCCTATATATGTGTATGTTCTTGATCAAGTGTTATTAGGTTTGTAGACTTCAAATTGAAAGCTAATTTTATCATAATTAGATTCTCAAATGTGAGTTAGGTTTTCTAAACCGATGTTTTCACATGATTGTGAGTTGTATTGTGATTAGCTTTATATCTAGGATTATTTGTGACTTGATTGAATCATTTTATGATTAATAATCCTTGAAATGTGTTTTGATCCTTTGATTGATAAAATCTAGGATTAATACATTTGTATGTGTTTTTAGAGCTATCTAGGATTTAATTAATTTATCATTATATCCTTGCTCTAAATCTTTGACTAGAATATTCATCGAATACATTTTGTGATTCTAGCATTTTATATGTATGTTTCTAACATCTTGAATATGTGCTTCATGTATACGATTTATTCAAGTGTTAGCTTTGTGAATGAAACTAGGAATCACATGTGTTAGGTGTTTCACATGCTCTAGGTTTCAATTCATGTTTTATAACTAGACAATTTTTGACTTGTGTGCTTGATCGCGCTCCAAATGTTTACATTTAGCGCCCCGTTTACCTTGTTTTTGTATCGTTTTCTAAATCATTCTATGTGTTTAATGTTGTAAATAAGTCTTTACAGGTAAAATAGGCAATTCAAGGGCATTTTTGTCCAAGGTGAAGAAAAGAGGGCGATTTAGGTAGAAAATAGAAGAAAAGCAAGGCCAGCGAGTTCATACACTCAGACCGACGGGACATGTCTCGCCGTACGAAGCCGCCGTAAGGAGTATCTTGTCATTTGGCGAGTTCAGACACTCTGGCCGGCGGGCACAAAGCCGCCGCATGAAGCCGCCGTCAACTCTGGCGGGTTTATGCATGAGCCACGGCAAGACAAGTCCCACGGAACAAGTTTGCGGTGAAGGAAAAACAAGCCCGACGGGTTCATGCAGCGGGCACAAAGCCACCGCACAAACCCGTCGGCAACTCTGATGAGCTGCAAATGGTCAAAGCTCGCCCCAAAGTCAAGAAAAGCTGCCCTTTTCCACCTATTATCCTTGGAAGGCCTTCTCTCTCATCCATGCACACTTGCATGTCTTTTTACTACTGAAGGAATGCTCTCAATCGAGAGATATACGTAGATTTTACATTTTAGAGGTAGAAAGTTAGAGAGAAGATAGAGAGAAGTAGATATTAATTAGATATTTTATTCTTAGGAATCAAGAGAGATAGTTATTTTCTTAGCCACTTTCTAGGTATCCAAACACCATACGTTGGTTACTTAGAGTGATCACTTCAAGTTGCCATAGAAGGATTAGTTGCTTGGATTGCAAGGAGGATCATTTCCACTTCACAAGCTTGTCTATTGATGATGTTTCCTTTGTTTGTATATCTTTGTAATTGTGATACTATGTGTAACTAATTCCTCTTGTTAGGGGATTAGATGTAGTTCTTGTATTTCCTTTGTTATTTAATCAATCAAATTGAAATAATCCTCTCAAGTTATGCATATGTACTTTAATGCTTGCATGAGTGGTGATTGCAACCACCTATCTTCTTTATGGTGCAATAACTTGATGAAATTGTATGCATGTGACCAATTATTGCATATTGCTAGTGTAGCATCTATGTGTAGAGATTACTAACTTGTAATTCTCTACTAACATTTGACTAATTTTCCTTTAATCACTCTCTAATCTTAGATTTCATTGTGATTAAGTTGAGAATTTAGTGCTTAATAATTCACATGAATAGATGCATGTTAGTAATTGAGGATTAAGCTTAATGAATGATTGATTAGAAACTAGGATTATACTTGAATGAATCTATTCCCTTAACAACTTCTAATCTAGAATTTGAATCAAGTAGTTGTAATTGTTATTTAGCCATTCAATCCTAGCATAGTTAATTTGTTAATCATTAGTTAATTCAATCAACCTTGTTTTAGCGTAATTAGAGAATTGTAGAATTAAGTGAAGTTAAGCGTCTTTATATTGCCTTCCTCGTGGGAACGATACCCTTACTTGCTCACTACACTAGTTTAACGACTTGTGCACTTGCAATAGGGTCACCAGACTCGCGCGTCCCTTTAATATAACCGAGGTAGAATAGTTTAATTTATAGTGACATTTGTAGAACCGGTTCGGGTGTGTCAGTGCTCACATGACTAAGTCTAGTTTCCATGGGATTTATTGATCATATATTCTATGTTGCATGTGTTTGCATCATTTGCATCACTTAGATCATTTGCCTTGCAAAAGGTGGAAGTCTCTTTCAAAGTGAGTGAAGCTTTGTTTAGAGCAAGAAGTCTTGGCTAGGAAAGTGTTCTGGATAGCCAAGCAAGAAGTTTTAGTTAGAATCAAGAGGATCCGGATAACTAAGCAAAAGTCTTAGCTAGAAGTGTGATACTCCGGATGGTTGAGCTAGGGAAGCTTGATTAAGATCTTTGTGATCCGGATAGCTAAGCATAAAATCTTCCTAAAGACGTGAGCATCTTGGATAGGAAGTTACTTTATAGAGACATGAGTGAAGTGTCTTGGATAGAAAGTAGGCAAAGTGATTCATTTGGCCCGAGGGTAGAATAGAAGTCTATAGCTTGGAGAGTGTATCATGGATTGGTCATATCCTTGAGTGTGTATCATTTATTCGTCATAGTGGATTACGGTTTGCCGGTGGTTGTGGATTCAACCCGTGGATGTTTCCTCTTCGGAGGTTTTACCACATAAAAATCAATGTGTCAAATGTCTCTAGCTCTATCTCTTTATATTTATATGTATGATCATTATAATTTGTTTAAGATCTTTATTTTCTCACATCCTTGTAAACAAGATTTTTGTGGAGAAAGAGATGCTCACATTATTTGTTGAATCAACATTTGTTTCTTGTATCTTGTAAGTGTTTGAACATTGTATCTTGCGATATTCTATATCAAATTGTAAAGTTTTACTTAGTGATCTTTCATTGTAATATTCAAAGTTCAACTTGTAGAATTTGCTCTTCATTGAATATACTTGTATGTGAGATACATTGTTTCTTGGTATATATTTTGTAGACTAAAGGTGGTGAATTGAGCATACATGTGTTAATTGTTTTCTCATAACAATCATGTTAAAGGTCAATTTGTATGCTTACCAAGGTTTTGACATAAGTCATGAAAGAGTTTTTAAAACTAGTGTGTCAACCTATTCACCCCCCTCCCCCTTAGGTTGTTTAGAATAACATTGTAGGTATTTTCAATTGGTATCAGAGCGGGTCACTTAAAGTAATTTGCCAAAGGGGGAGATTGTTAGGTTTTTGGTTTGTCTTGGCATATATTCCATATCAAAGCGATGTTTTTCTTGTATCAATTAGTGGTCTTTGGATTGATGATTTGAAGCTTCAAAGAAAGGTTCGGCCACATTTCATGCAAGCCGGTGTTGTTCAAGGAGGAATGTGCTTCATTACACAATAAAGGTAAAATAGACCTCATTCCTCTTACAATGTGTAGGCACACACACACATGGTGTTCATTTGTGTCCTTGCATGGTAGAAAAAAATTTATATAACACTCTCACACACTTGGTAATGTTTGCACATGTATTAGATTTAATTTGATAAACATTGTAATTTGCATGTTCTAGGACTATGTCTAGGAAATGGCATACGTGTGTGACATTATGTTTATTTGTTTCCATCTTATTGATTTTGGACATGAACATGATCTCTTATGATTCCTTATTGAGTCCCGGTCATTTCAGTTACTCATTTATTAGGTTTCGAGTCCAAACGATGTAGCTAAGCTACGCTACTTTGTGTTCTCATTCTTCGAGTTGTCTTCGTCGTTGTTTTCCCGGATGAATTCTCAACATTTTATCAAAGTTTTGTAGTCATCGTTGTGTATGAGGGAGTTACAATTTGTAATCCGAAGAAAAATTCAAAATCAGAGTTCGGAGGCCCGAATACGGTCGAAGAACGGGGGAGGAGTGCAAGGGAACCTCGCTCGGCCAACGGCCAATCAAGGAGAGCACGTGTGGAGGCCGTGTGCCACACGAACAGGACACTCCTCTACCCACATGTGCCACACGTGCCCCACATGGGCCTGGTGATGTGGCAGCAGCTGGTTGGCTCGTTTTCTCCCTCTCTTTCATCTCTTTTAAATTCTCCATTTCCCTCCCATTCATTTTAAGAAGAAAAATTAGAAAATCCTTAGAGCAGAATTTTCTCTCAACTTGTTCTCACCTTCCAAACACCATAACTTTCTCATACGAAGTTGGAATTGAGTGATTCAAGTTGGAGATTGTTCATAATCAAGTCCTATACCTTTTCCAAGTGGTCTTGTAGCTGTTTGATTGAGTTTTCAAGTGGTTCTACCCAGAAAACCGAACCAGCTCATTATTGCAAGGTAGTTGTCATATCTTTGAGATTTCTTCTTTTATAACTTTCAATTTGCTTGGGGTTTCATCTTCCATATGTATGTATATGTATGGTGAATGCTATTGAGAAAGATAGCTTCACAATCAATCCTAATCAAAAGTCTAATTAGAGACATATGTGAACTAGTTTCTTGGATTCTAGGTTTTTCACATGTTTAAGAGTTGTATTGTGATTAGATTGATATCTAGGATTATTTGTGACTTGATTGAATCATTTTATGATTAATAATCCTTGAAATGTGCTTTGATCTTTTGATTGATAATATCTAGGATTAATGCTTCTATATGTGTTTTTAGAGACATCTAGGATTTAATTGATTTATCACTATATCCTTGCTCTAAATCTTTGGCTAGAATATTCATTGAATACATTTTATGAATCTAGCATTTTTTGTGTATGTTTGTAACATCTTGAATATGTGCTTCATGTATATGATCTATTCAAGTGTTATTTGTGTGAATGAAACTATTAGCTTTTGTGTTAGATGTTTTTCACATGCTCTAGGTTTAATTCATGTTTTGGCATCTAGACTATATTACTTGTGTTCTCACATGTTTAGGTCTAGTTGTTCCATGGAATGTATTGATCACATGTTCTATGTTGAATTGATTGTTTGCATCATTTGCATTCACATGATCACACTGGGAAGTCCTTATAAAAGGCATGAAGTCTTGACTAGAACGAGATGTCTGGATAGTCAAGCAAGGAAGCCTTGGTTAGGACGTGAGGTACGAATAACCAAGCAAGAAGCCTTAACTAGAGTTGGGATGACTTGGATAGTTAAGCAAGAAGTCATGGCTAGGATCGGGAAGGTCCAGATAGTCATGCATGGGAGGCTCTCTAGAGGCATGAGTGCCTTGGATAGGGAGTTGACTACATTATTGGTAGGCACAGGCGTTTGGTATGACATTGATGTTACGATTATGCTCAATAACAAGAGTGTAATATTGTTTTTGACAATCTTTTCATATTAATAAAGTGATTTCTGATTTAAACAAATCTTATAGCATTTATAGATTGAATATTATAATTGTCAAAAGTAAATAATCATAAGGTCAAAAGACTATGAGAAAAGAAGAATTGTTCGTGCATCTGGATATGTATGAGGGAGACACAATTCTTTAATTAGTCTTGAATAATGTTCACAACTTAAGGTAAAGGTTGGGCACCTTTATCTTGTTAAAGTTGTAGATTCTTTTGCTAGCATTTGAGTGGGATCAAATATGTTATGATGGGTCTAAATCATCAAAGTGGCTTTGAGTAAAAGAATCTAGTGCACTAGGTGCATTGAACTGGATCATAATGAAATACTTTATCTAGAACCGTCAGTAGATAAAAGTCTTTTCATTATCAAGACAATCGGAGAGTCTATCTTAATCCTGAAATAAATGATGGACTTATGGTTACAAGTGTTATCATTTGAGCTATCAATGAGTACGATTATATAGCATAGTCTATCCTCGATAGTTTGATGATATTCATTTGTTAATCGGTAGAGGACTTCATTTATAAATATGGACATCATGGCTCCATTTATACAATGAGAGTATAATATCATCATATGGATGTTTTGAGGTAATTGGATATAAAATCTCAACGTTGAGTTTTCGATAGTGACTATTGAAAGCATGGCTTTTGGACAAGTCAAAATATCCAAAGTTCAAAATGTGGTCATATGAGTAAATATGGTAACTTGGAGAGCTATAGGCGGTCTATGAGCTCTTGGCGATTACTGGTATTATTCACGAGGATTCACTATCTCCAATAAGATTGTCTAGGGTATGAATGAGAATCATTTACTTGTTCTATCTTTATTTAAGAGTGCAATTTTAGTTCTTTAGTGGAATGAACTAAAATTAATAGATTGAACCTAAGTGAATCATTTGTTGATTGTGATTGGGTTATGTCTATTGGAGCTTAAATTTAGATAGCCCGCCAAGATCCCCAATCCACAAGGACTTGCATGGATCACTTGATATATTCTACCGGACTATTTATGGGTCCATCTAGAATTGTATTAAGTCATGTGGACTTGTTTCTTTTAGTAAGAATGGGCCTAGTTCACATGTGGGCCTTTTATTAAGGTCCAATGGATTTAATAAAATAGAAAAACAATATATAGATATATTAATATATATGGCACATGGCCGAGATATATATAATATTATATTGTTTTATTTTTATTAATTGATGAAATGGAAATTAATTAATTGGTTGATTAATTATTTAATTAAAAATCAAAATCTTTTTCTGACTAGGAAATATGTTTCTTAGTAGTATACTATTATGGTAGTATAATAAATATTAAAGACTTTATTTGGTAAGTAGATAAATAAAGGAAATTTATTTATCTAGTTAAATTAGGAAGTCTTTGATATAGTCACAAATACACTAAAGAGTTGGATTAGGGTTTGGAATTCTAAGGAAATCTACTTAGGGTTAAGATTTAAGTCAAAAGACACAAATCCTACATGGTAAAGGATTTCGGCCTCAATATATAGATATATATGAAATATATATGGCAATTAGCCGGAATATATATATATATATATATATATATATATATATATATATATATTTATAAGGCATGCAGACATGGTGCGCAATATATATATATATTTCAAGTGACATGCAGAATTCGGATATATGAAGATATATATATATATATCATTTATATGGCAAGCGTAATTCGTTGAATATATATAAACTATATTCAGCAAGGAATTCGTCCTACATATATATATATATATATATATATATATATTATATTGATCAAAAAACCCTAAGGTCTTGGACTTGAGAGTTTTTTCTTTTGCTAGAGAAAAATAGAATACAACTCTTAGACTAGTGTGATTTTCGGCCAAGAGGAATAGAGAGAAAAGTTTGTTCTTATTTCGATAGTGCATTAGTTACTTTTACATCAAAAGGTTTTGTGCACAATTTCGAATAAGGTTCTCGCGAGTTTCGATCTAAAGATTGTGAATTCAAAAGTGACCGGAACATTCTTTGTTGTCTCTTGGAACATGTTGTGACTAACGAAAAAAAAAAAGTTTTGTTAATCCATCCTCAGGTACACAATTCAAAGAGAAGGGGAGACCACGCTCCTAGGTGATTCACGTTCGTGATTGGATTGGAAGATCTTGCGGATTACCATCGACACAATGTCAATCGGATCACGCGACAAAGGTATGATATCTTTAGTAATATATGTTAATTAATTAGAGGGTTAAGGTTCAAATTATGGAAAAAATTTAAACTATACTATAAACTCTATTTTTAGTCTCGCTTCCGCTGTGTGCACGTATGTTTTTCCCTACAATAGACTCCAATAAAGTGTGGTACATGGGATGTGTATGCATGCTTGAGGAATTTCTAATCATCCAACGATGTTGGTTTGGTATAGAGTCTAATATATGGTGGTTTCGCATCATTGAGAGATTTTGTATCTTCCAATAGGGATTGGGTAGACATAGACTCCAATAGAGAGTAGATCATAGGTTGGTCACTTTTGAGGAATTTCTAATCTATCATTCAATATATATAGTACCCAATGGTTGTAGTTCAACCCATGGATGTTTCCTCCTTGGAGGTTTTACCACGTTAAAAAAATCTCATGTGTCAATTCTTTCTATCCCTCTTTTATATATGTTTATGTGTATGTTTTAATCTTGTGGTACAATATTCACTTGTGATATATTTGGAAGCAAGATTGTGTAAAGTGTGATTTGTAATCAATATTCATTTTGATTATATTTGTATATACAATTCATTTATGTAAATACAATTCTCTTATTCTTTGATTCTTTTGTATTGTTGTATTTAGATTGATACTTGTATATACATTGAACATTAATATTAATACAAGTATTGTTTGTTGTTATATTTTAATGGGATCCATCTTCTTGATACTTGGCATTATGTAGACAATGACTAGAATGATCACATGCTTATCTTGTCTATATATATGATTGTTTGTTTTATATGTTGTTGACGCGCCACCCGAACCGGTTCTACAATTACTACTGTGAATTACTCTACCTCGGTTATACTAATGGGGCGTGCAGGTGTTTTAACCCCTCGCAAGTGCACGAGTCGTACAAGTCGTATAGTGTGCACGAGTCCGGGTATCGTTCCCACAGAGAACTAGGTCGAATAGGTAATTAGACAGTTAATTAATTGATTATGGCTAGTCTATTGCAATACTAAACTTGATAAAGATTAATGAGAGGGAGATGCTAGGGAAGATATGATTGTAATGATAATAAATCACCAAGTTCCCACTCTTACACATATTAGGCAAAATCACTTAGGCTAATTCCACATATGATTAGAATTAACACACAACACTTACTCAGATACTCTTCAAGTCCTAAAGTAATACCGAGTTAGAGTTGATCATGGAATATCAATTAAGAGTATGTTTCACAAGTTTTACCCATTAATAACACACTTTATTCGATGATGTAAGATATGACAATAGCAATCACAAGTTATGAAACAATATTGTTATCTTTTCTTAGCACAACTTATCAATACATGTGATCCTAAGGTCTATGAACAACATGCAATAAATTAGCCCTTTTAACATTGACAAGCAAATAAGTGATTATCCATAGAATAGAGTGAATAACAAGGTGGCTATCATCAATACCTCATAAATCCCCCAACATAAGTTGGTTAGTTACACATGATAACTACACAAAGCATGAATTAAAGAAAAACAAGAAAGGTAAGAGATACAACCCTTGAATTCATGTGGGATTCCAAGAAGGCAGCTCTCCTTCACAGTGATTACAACAAAGAAGAGTGAAAACTATTCTATTACACAATTACTTGCTAAGAGAAATTACTTAAAGCTTAAGTAAGTCAAGAACTAGTCTATACTCAAGAGAATCTCTCTCCTCTTTCTATCTTTCTCTCTCTTTTTATCTTTCTCTTTTTTTTTCTCACGAACTCAGAAAAGGGACTATTTATGACTTCCTTTCAAATTGGGAGAAGAAAATGTCGTAAATGCCCCCAACGTGTAGCCCGCAGCTTCATTCCGCGGGAATAATCTCACGGTTGGAACCCGCAAGGTTTTCTTTCAGAGGGTTCATGGCTTGGATCAACTTTCCCGCGGCTTTGTTCCAGCCAGTTTGAACCCGCGGGCATATATCGACTTCTTCCGCAGCTTTGCTCCTTCTGGCTAGATGCTTTTTTCTTGCCAACTGAACCCGCGGGAAAAGTTCCCACAAGTTTCTTCCTTCTGCCTGGCGGCTTCTTTCCAGCCATCCTTACCGCGGCTTTGTTCCGCGGCTTTATTCCCGCGGCCTCCTTCTGATGCTGACTTACCTCTATTTTGACCTCTTTTTCTCCACTTTCGCGCAATCACTTCCCTTGATAAGTATCTTACCTATACTTAACCAAACATATGTTATATACACACAAGTGCTCGGAAAACGACTACAAAAGATAGGAAAATGAGCGCTAAATGTGAACATTTACAGCGCGATCAAACCCTCAAACCTATCTTTTGCTCGTCCTCGAGCAAAACAAAGCAAGGAAACAAAATTACTACTTAACCCAAACAAAACAACTAATCCACTTTCGTAGGGAACACGATGGCACTTAGCACATGCCACACACCTTTTAAACCTCTAGGTGCCCCTAGTAGGAGGAGTGAAGTCTCCCGAGGGTTTACCAGATACGATACCCACAAACGCAACTCCGCAATTCAATGTTGATATTGCAATAGTGTAAATACAACAAAAACTTCATGCAAGCTAAATATCCTATATTAAGACTACTAAAATTCCATTCTCATCAAAACTGTTAGGATTATGCTCAATAGCAAGAGTGTAATAGTGTTTTTGACAATCTATTCATATTCATAATGTGATTTCTGGTTTAACAAATCTTATAGCATTTATAGTTTAATTATTATAATTGTCAAAAGTAAATAATCATAAGGTCAAAAGACTATGAGAAAAGAAGAATTGTTCGTACATCTGGATATGTATGAGGTAGACACAATTCTTTAGTTAGTCTTGAATAATGTTCACAACTTAAGTTAAAGGTTGGGCACCTTTATCTTGTTAAAGTTGTAGAATTCTTTTGCTAGCATTTGAGTGAGATCAAATGAGTTATGATGAGTCTGAAATCATCGGAGGGTCTTTGAGTAAAAGAATCTAGTGCACTGGGTGCATTGAACTGGATCACAATGAAATACTTTATCTAGAACCGTCAATAGATAATAGTCTTTTCATTATCAGGACAATCGGAGAGTCTATCTTAATCCTGAGACAAATGATGGACTTATGGTTGCAAGTGGTATCATTTGAGTTATCAATGAGTACGAGTATATAGCATAGTCTATCCTCGATAGTTTGGTGATATTCGTTTGTTAATCGATAGAGGACTTCATTTATAGATATGGACATCGTGGCTCCATTTATTAAATGAGAGTAGAATATCATCATATGGATGTTTTGAGGTATTGGATATTGAATCTTAACGTTAAGTTTTCGATAGAGTCTATTGAAACATGGCTTCTGGACAAGTCAAAATATCCAAGTTCAAAATGTGGTCATATGAGTAAATATGGTAACTTGGAGAGCTATAGGCGGTCTATGAGCTCTTGGCGATTACTGATATTCTTCACGAGGATACACCATCTCCTATAAGATTGTCTAGGGTATGAATGAGAATCATTTACTTATTCCATCTTTATTTAAGAGTGCAATTTTAGTTCTTTAGTGGAATGAACTAAAATTAATAGATTGAACCTAAGTGAATCATTTGTTGATTGTGATTGGGTTATGTCTATTGGAGCTTAAATTTAGATAGGCCCGCCAAGATCCCCAATCCACACGGACTTGCATGGATCACTTGATATATTCTACCGGACCAATTTATGGGTCCATCTAGAATTGTATTTAATATATTAAGAATATAATTTGCACATTATTTATTTAATGGACTGATCAATTATATTAATATATTAATGAAAGGCATGTGGGCTTGTTTCTTTTAGTAAGAATGGGTCTGGTTCACATGTGGGCCTTTTATTAAGGTCCAATGGATTTAATAAAATAGAAAAACAATATATATATATATTAATATATATGGCACATGGTCGAGATATATATGTGATATTATATTGTTTTATTTTTATTATTTGATTAGATGGAAATTAATTAATTGATTAATTAATTATTTAATTAAAAATCAAAATCTTTTTCTGACTAGGAAATATGTTTCTTAGTAGTATACTATTGTGGTAGTATAAATAAAATAAAAGACTTTATTTGGTAAGTAGATAAATAAGGGATTTATTTATCTAGTCAAATAAGGAAGTCTTTTATATAGTTACAAATACACTAAAGAGTTGGATTAGGGTTTGGAATTCTAAGGAAATCTACCTAGGGTCAGAATTTAAGTCCAAAGACACAAATCCTACATGGTAAAGGATTTTGGCCACAATATATATAGATATATATTAAATGTATATATTATAAGGCATGCATAATTAATTTTGAAATATATATATATTTATTTAGGCGTGCAGGTTTAGTGCACTTTTATAGGCGTGCAGTACTTATAGATATATAATATATATGGCACGCCAGAAGATATATTTGATATATATAATTTAAATATATATGGCACTTAACTGGATATATATAATATAAATTATATAGATATATGCGGCTTGCAAGGTGAATTAGTTTTTGAGAACTAATACTTGATTGGTCAAGAGGAATTAAAAAAAAAAACCCTAATGTCTTGGACTTGAGAGTTTTTCTTTTGCTAGAGAAAAATAGAATCCAACTCTTAGACTAGTGTGATTTTCGGCCAAGAGGAATAGAGAGAAAAGTTTGTTCTTATTTCGATAGTGTATTAGTTACTTTTACATCAAAAGGTTTTGTGCACAATTTCGAATAAAGTTCACGCGAGTTTCGATCTAAAGATTGTGAATTCAAAAGTGACCGGAACATTCTTTGTTGTCTCTTGGAACTTGTTGTGACTAACGAAAAAGAAAAAGTTTTGTTAATCCATCCTCAGGTACACAATTCGAAGAGAAGGGAGACCACGCTCCTAGGTGATTCACGTTCGTGATTGGATTGGAAGATCTTGCGGATTACCATCGACGCAATGTCAATCGGATCACGCGACAAAGGTATGATACTTTTAGTATATATATATATGTTTAATTAATTAGAGGGTTAAGGTTCAAATTATGGAAAAATTTTAAACTATACTAAACTCTATTTTAGTCTCGCTTCCGCTGCGTTGACCGTATTTTTCCCTACAATTGGTATCAGAGCCTGGTTGAACCCTTTTAATTAATTAACGTATATATACGTGAATCTATTTCTTTTTATTGTGATTATGCATGTTTAGAAAGAGATGGCACTCTAGGTATTCGCATATATAATTGCATGTGGATGTATGGATTTATATATGTTTTTATGTGGATTGTTGTTGCTTGATTTTGGTCCTAGATTTTCAATTTATTTTTTGCTTTGGAATTGTAATAAGAAGGGTGGTCTATCATCGCCATAATTCCTTCTTGGTAGTTGCTAGGTTTTCTTTTATTTTTATCGTAATTAAAAAGTGCAGTTTTTTTATGTATTAAAAGTTACTGCAGTTTTTTTATTTTATTATAGTGCAGTTTTTTTTATTGTAATTAATATTGCAGTGATTAAAAAAAAAAATAAAATACTGCAGTATTTTATTTGTTTAAATACTGCTGTAATATGTTCAAGCATTGAAGATTCGAAGACTTGAAGAAAAAGGAAGCAACCGGAACCAAGAACGAGCACCGTGCGCACCCTAGGAGTGGATTGGGCTGCGCATGGCAAGCCCATATCATGGCTGGCTGCGCACGGCAGCCCTATATGCTCTCATGGGCTGCGCACGGCAGCCCCTTTGTGGGGTTGTGGGGTTGTGGGGTGTGCACGCCTATTGGGGGCAGCCGAGAGATGAGCGTATGGTTGATGGCCACTTGAAGATCTTGTATTCCTAAACAATTGTAATTTACTTGCTTTTCTAGGATGGACCAAAATTGTGGCTATTTATTTTTTGCATAAATATTACAATATTTGTTATTGTATGATAACATGTCATATAGAATAAGAGTGCCACTCATATATCTCTTTTGGTATGAACATGCATTGAATGATTTAGGTATCTAAATTGGCATCTAGATAACTTGGTAAATCATTCTATGAGATTTAATCACACGCCTTAAATAATTGAGTGGGAGAAGGTGTTTTGTAACACCTATGGCCTCCAAGGTTAGTTGAGCTTTATTATTTATTGGTAATCCCCCCAAGGGGCGTCCATGAATGGAATTTAGCAACATACTTCCTTACAAGGATAGACTAGACAATGGACTCAAACGAGATCTACTCCCCAAGTAGGGATTTTTGTGAGAGAAAATTGAGGGTCGATATCTTGGTAACACACTCAATGTAATTTTATTGATATCCTCCAAAGAGTTCTTGTCAGTAAAATTGCAAGGCTAAAATTGAAAACGCTGGTTGTTATGTTAACAATTAGGTGGGACCTAGTCTAACTAGTAAATGGTGCGAACTCCCAAAGGAGGCGTAACATTTATGGGTGTTAGATCACCGTTGAATTTTTATGATTGAGTTATTTATTTAAATCAAGATAAATATTCGAAAGTGCTTCATCATGATTATTTACTCATATATATTTTTGTTTTATTCAGAAATCATGACCCCATCCCTAATGAATATCTTAAAAGATAATATTTTAAATGGAGATAATTATGTCACATAGAAAACGAAAATTGGGTTGTTGCTGCAAGCTGAAAAACATAAGTTTGTTCTGTCTGCTCCTTAACCACCTTCTCCTACTTATGAATCTTAGATTCATATGGTTGGTAAAGTTGCTACTGTTAAGGCCCGTCAAAAGGTCAAGGAACAACAGAAGAAAAAGCAACTTGGGCCTACCAAGAAGGAGACCAAGAAAGTAACCAAGATCAAAAGGAAGTGCTCCTTTTATGGTGAAAAGGGACATTGGAAAATAAATTGCCCAAAGTCCCAGAACACGAAGGAACAAGGTAATATTAATTATCTTGAAACATGTTTTCTGGCAGATTCTATAGATTCTTGGATCATAGACTCTGGAGCCACTAATCATGTCTGTTATTCCTTGCAAGGGTTTAAGGAAAGGAAAAGACTGAATAAAAATGAAATCAACTTGCGTTTAGGCAACGGAACGTTAGTGTCTGCAAGTGCAGTGGGAGATATTAGAGTTAATATTGATTCTAGTAGGCATTTAGAATTGATAAACGTTTATTATGTACCTCAATTCAAGAGGAATTTAATTTCAATTTCTTGTTTAAATAAATTTGGATATTCGGTTACTTTTAATAAAGTTTTTATTATTAGTAAGAATGACAAAATTATTTGCAAAGGTACATTGGAAAACGGTCTGTTCTTTTTGCATAGAAATATCTCTCACTCGTTAGACACAGAATTAACGAAACCTAATCATAAAAGAGTAAAATTATTAATAGATGAAACCTACCTATGGCATTTACGCCTAGGTCATATTAACCTTAATAGGATTAAAAGATTGGTAAGTGACGGACCTTTAAGTGACTTAAAGGTTGATGATCTACCAACTTGTGAATCTTGTTTGGAAGGTAAAATGACCAAAAGGTCGTTCTCGGCCAAAGGTGCAAGAGCCACTGAATGTTTAGGATTGATACACACTGATGTATGTGGTCCTATGAGCATTCAAGCTAGAGGTGGATATGAGTACTTCATCACCTTCACAGATGATTACTCGAGATTTGGCTATGTGTATCTCATGCGACATAAGTCGGATGCTTTTGACATGTTCAAAGCATTCAAAGCTGAAGTAGAAAATCAGCTTGAGAAACACATAAAAATCTTGAGATCTGATCGTGGTGGAGAATATCTTTCTGGTGAGTTTTAGCAATATCTTATTGATAATGGGATAGTTTCTCAGTTTTCTACACCGGGTACACCTCAACAGAATGGGGTAGCAGAAAAGAGAAATAGAACTCTTTTAGACATGGTTAGGTCTATGTTGAGTTATTCAACACTTCCTATTTCTTTTTGGGGATATGCTTTACAAACTGCTATATACATTCTAAACGATGTACCATCTAAGTCCGTTCCTTAAACACCGCATGAGTTGTGGACTGGGCGCAAGCCTAGTTTACAACACTTAAGGATATTTGGTTGTCCTGCGCATGTGTTAAAAGGAAAGACAGAAAAGATGGAGTTATGTTCGGAAACATATATATTTGTAGGGTATCCAAAAGAAACTAAAGGATATTATTTCTATAATCCTTCAGATCTTAAAGTATTTGTTTCGACAAATGCTAAATTTCTGGAAAAAGGACTATATGAATGATTTCGTACCTAGAAGTAGAATTGTCCTGAATGAGATGTCAGGAGATACAATTCCACGAGAGGTTACACAACCTAACCCAATTGTAAGTTCCGATCCAACACAAAATCAACAACCTACCATTCCTCATCGTAGTGGGAGGGTTAGAACACAACCTGAAAGATACATTGGTCTGGGAGAATCAGTGGAGAATCTCTCGGACGACGATGATCCCTACACGTATAAGGAAGCAATGAAGGATGTTGATAGTCGTCATTGGCAAAAGGCAATGCAATCTGAGATTAAATCCATGTTCAATAACAAAGTCTGGTCCCTTGTAGACTTGCCTAAAGGGATAAAACCCATTGGGTGTAAGTGGGTATACAAGAGGAAAAGAGGTATGGATGGTAAGGTGGAAACCTTTAAAGCTAGATTGGTAGCTAAAGGGTATACATAGAAAGAAGGTATCGATTACGAGGAAACCTTCTCTCCTGTGGCCATGCTTAAATCCATTAGGATACTCTTATCCATTGCAGCATCTTTAGATCTAGAGATTTGGCAAATGGACATCAAGACAGCTTTCCTTAATGGAAGTCTTGACGAAAGCATCTACATGACGCAACCAGAAGGATTCATTGAAAAAGGCCAAATGGAAAAGGTATGCAAGTTGCAAAAATCCATATATGGATTAAAGCAAGCATCTAGATCCTGGAACATAAGGTTCGATCAAGCTGTAAAAGGTTTTGGATTTATTCAGAATCCTGACGAACCTTGTGTATACAAAAGGATTAAAGGCGATAAGTTGGTTTTCCTAATTCTTTATGTTGATGATATACTACTTATTGGAAACGATGTAAGCGTATTGACATCAGTAAAAGAATGGTTAGCAAAACAATTTGATATGAAGGACTTAGGAGAAGCAAGTTTTATTCTAGGTATCCAAGTAATAAGGGATAGAAAGAATAAAACGATTGCATTATCCCAAGCTTCATACATAGACAAGATCTTGTCTAGGTTTTCCATGCAGGATTCTAAGAAAGGTATGTTACCTTTCAGACATGGAATCAAACTTTCTAAGGAACAAGTTCCTAAGAATGAGCATGAAGAGCAATTCATGAGTAGAGTTCCATATGCCTCGGCAGTTGGAAGTCTCATGTATGCAATGCTCTGCACTAGACCAGATATTTGTTTTGCTGTTGGCATAGTTAGCAGGTTTCAATCGAAACCTGGTCCTGATCACTGGATGGCAGTCAAGCATATTTTCAAGTATCTCAAGAGAACGAGAGATAATATGCTTGTATACTCTGGAAGGGATTTAATTCCCGTTGGGTATACAGATTCTGATTTTCAATCAGATTCTGACTTTAGAAAATCCACATCAGGAGCTGTGTTTACTATTGGAGTAGGAGTATCAACCAATCTTGTATTGCTGATTCCACCATGGAAGCTGAGTATGTTACTGCATGCGAGGCTGCCAAAGAGGCTGTTTGGCTATACCAATTCTTGATTGACTTGGAAGTGGTTCCTAGTGTGAATAAGCAGATCACTATTTACTGTGACAAAAGTGGAGCAGTGGCTAATTCGAAAGAACTAAGAAGTCATAAGAGAGGAAAACACATTGAAAGGAAGTATCATCTTTTAAAGGAAATTGTATATAAGGGTGAGAACATGGGAATGAGAGATATGACACATTTGCTATAGCGCAAGTGGGAGATTGTTAGGATTATGCTCAATAGCAAGAGTGTAATAGTGTTTTTGACAATCTATTCATATTCATAATGTGATTTCTGGTTTAACAAATCTTATAGCATTTATAGTTTAATTATTATAATTGTCAAAAGTAAATAATCATAAGGTCAAAAGACTATGAGAAAAGAAGAATTGTTCATACATCTGGATATGTATGAGGTAGACACAATTCTTTAGTTAGTCTTGAATAATGTTCACAACTTAAGTTAAAGGTTGGGCACCTTTATCTTGTTAAAGTTGTAGAATTCTTTTGCTAGCATTTGAGTGGGATCAAATGAGTTATGATGAGTCTAAAATCATCGGAGGGTCTTTGAGTAAAAGAATCTAGTGCACTGGGTGCATTGAACTGGATCACAATGAAATACTTTATCTAGAACCGTCAATAGATAATAGTCTTTTCATTATCAGGACAATCGGAGAGTCTATCTTAATCCTGAGACAAATGATGGACTTATGGTTGCAAGTAGTATCATTTGAGTTATCAATGAGTACGATTATATAGCATAGTCTATCCTCGATAGTTTGGTGATATTCATTTGTTAATCGATATAGGACTTCATTTATAGATATGGACATCGTGGCTCCATTTATTAAATGAGAGTAGAATATCATCATATGGATGTTTTGAGGTATTGGATATTGAATCTTAACGTTAAGTTTTCGATAGAGTCTATTGAAACATGGCTTCTGGACAAGTCAAAATATCCAAGTTCAAAATGTGGTCATATGAGTAAATATGGTAACTTGGAGAGCTATAGGCGGTCTATGAGCTCTTGGCGGTCTATGAGCTCTTGGCGATTACTGATATTCTTCACGAGGATACACCATCTCCTATAAGATTGTCTAGGGTATGAATGAGAATCATTTACTTATTCAATCTTTATTTAAGAGTGCAATTTTAGTTCTTTAGTGGAATGAACTAAAATTAATAGATTGAACCTAAGTGAATCATTTGTTGATTGTGATTGGGTTATGTCTATTGGAGCTTAAATTTAGATAGGCCCGCCAAGATCCCCAATCCACACGGACTTGCATGGATCACTTGATATATTCTACCGGACCAATTTATGGGTCCATCTAGAATTGTATTTAATATATTAAGAATATAATTTGCACATTATTTATTTAATGGGCTGATCAATTATATTAATATATTAATGAAAGGAATGTGGGCTTGTTTCTTTTAGTAAGAATGGGTCTGGTTCACATGTGGGCCTTTTATTAAGGTCCAATGGATTTAATAAAATAGAAAAACAATATATAGATATATTAATATATATGGCACATGGCCGAGATATATATATGATATTATATTGTTTTATTTTTATTATTTGATTAGATGGAAATTAATTAATTGATTAATTAATTATTTAATTAAAAATCAAAATCTTTTTCTGATTAGGAAATATGTTTCTTAGTAGTATACTATTGTGGTAGTATAAATAAAATAAAAGACTTTATTTGGTAAGTAGATAAATAAGGGATTTATTTATCTAGTCAAATAAGGAAGTCTTTTATATAGTCACAAATACACTAAAGAGTTGGATTAGGGTTTGGAATTCTAAGGAAATCTACCTAGGGTCAGAATTTAAGTCCAAAGACACAAATCCTACATGGTAAAGGATTTTGGCCACAATATATAGATATATATTAAATGTATATATTATAAGGCATGCATAATTAATTTTGAAATATATATATATTTATTTAGGCGTGCAGGTTTAGTGCACTTTTATAGGCGTGCAGTACTTATAGATATATAATATATATGGCACGCTAGAAGATATATTTGATATATATAATTTAAATATATATGGCACTTAACCAGATATATATAATATAAATTATATAGATATATGAGGCTTGCAAGGTGAATTAGTTTTTGAGAACTAATACTTTATTGGTCAAGAGGAATTAAAAAAAAAAACCCTAATGTCTTGGACTTGAGAGTTTTTCTTTTGCTAGAGAAAAATAGAATCCAACTCTTAGACTAGTGTGATTTTCGGCCAAGAGGAATAGAGAGAAAAGTTTGTTCTTATTTCGATAGTGCATTAGTTACTTTTACATCAAAAGGTTTTGTGCACAATTTTGAATAAAGTTCACGCGAGTTTCGATCTAAAGATTGTGAATTCAAAAGTGACCGGAACATTCTTTGTTGTCTCTTGGAACTTGTTGTGACTAACGAAAAAGAAAAAGTTTTGTTAATCCATCATCAGGTACACAATTCAAAGAGAAGGGAGACCACGCTCCTAGGTGATTCAAGTTCGTGATTGGATTGGAAGATCTTGCGGATTACCATCGACGCAATGTCAATCGGATCACGCGACAAAGGTATGATACTTTTAGTATATATATATATATATATGTTTAATTAATTAGAGGGTTAAGGTTCAAATTATGGAAAAAATTTAAACTATACTAAACTCTATTTTAGTCTCGCTTCCGCTGCGTTGACCGTATTTTTCCTTACAAAAACAACACACAACGCTAGTATGCCAAAATCGGAATGTCATCAATATATGAATCAATAACTAATCGCCTAGGGTTGAATTCGCCTTGACCTCTAAATCTCGCGGATTCACTCTTTCTTCTCTCAGAATCTTAGGTTAACTCTTATCAATACATGCGTTCCTAGAAGTTATGTAATTAAATTCAATTTCAACGCATGTGAGTATAACAAAAATGCACTTATGGTGAATGATCTCAAGAATGAATTGATGTACCATGAACGTGGAGAGAACATGTTTTGACTTGTTGTAAGGATTCCCGTTTTGTTGACTGGCTTATTTCGTGGTCAAACCACATGTTGGGGTTTTGAACGTAAGGGTAGTCTAAGTGATTAGTGTTGAAGATCAAAGGCCCTTCCATGACCTCTAGATACAAGCACGCCTAAGGTATAATCTCTTGTGCTTGTTTTTCTTTGAAGAGATTTAGTAGCACACACACACTTAGCATTCTTGCTATGATTGCATACTTGCTTATTTTAATGTGCATCTCTTCACATGTCACTTTACACACTAGCACATTGGTTGATATATCTTGTTGTGTGTATATGTGCCTTATAATTCGTTTCCCGACATTGTTCGGAAACGTCCGCGCTTGCACTAATGAGTGCTTGGTTTCGCGCGAAGACCGCCTATGGAGAATGCCCTTGGCTTCTCCTTGGTTTTCACCATTGTTGGTGATCGGCGGTTATGATCGGTGGCCTGGTCGCCGAATGAAACCGCCGTTTCAGTCCAGATTGGTCTGAAGCAATTATGCGGTCAAGATCGGCGGTCACGACCGCCGTTCGAAACCGCCGTTCATACCTGATCGATTTTAATCCCTCGGGTTTGATTCAGCGGTTGGATCTGCGGTCGCGAAACCGCCGAATGAAACCGCCGTTAATGCTCTGTTCTTCACGAGCTCAATTCGGCGGTCGTTATCGGCGGCCTGGCCGCCGATTGAAACCGCCGAACGGTGCGTTTCAGGGGCAAAATTGTCTTTTCACATGCCCAATTCTTGATGTCTATAAATATCTTATTTTCTCAATCTCTGATCAAGTTTCTTGAGCAATTAGAACCCTAATCTTTCAAGAGAGATTTTTGAGAAAAAATCAAATCAAGAACCCACCTTTAAACACTCAAATCAAATCCCTTTTGCATCAAATTTCATATTTGATCTTCTATGCCTTCATAGAATTGATCCATGCATGGTTTTGAATCATCACATCTTATTTGGTATGTTCTTCACTAATTTCATATTACTTTAGTGTTTTTCATATTAATACATCTCTTTAATTACTTGTATGCTTTTGATTATATGCTAGATACAAGTTAGAGATTATTTGTGATGAAAATGATTGAGTGTTGATTGTGATAGCTAATTAGGTTTTTTCTTAATCTTGATTAGCTAAGCTATTTGACATGTCATTTAGCAATTGATATCTAGGGTTGATTAAATTGATTATATCATCATCCTAGATAAGCATCTAAGGTTACCTAGCCTTGTTTGTTATTTGAATATTCATATATATATTCACATAGGTTGTTCTCTTCATTGAGAAGTAAGTCTTGAGGCTAAGAGTGCTTAGGCCTCAAGCAAATTGGAATAGGGTTGCTAATAAAGGCCCGCTGGGTAGAAGTGAGGGGTTACAGACCGGAGTGTTAGACGAGGTCTACATAGGTTGTAAACTTCATTTCAATTAGTGATTTCGAGTTCCGAGTGTGGCGCACTATACAGCCCGTGGTTTTTCCCAATGGTTGGGTTTCCACGTATACATCAAGTGTTATTTAAATTCCGCACTATATTACACTTGTATGTATTTTTGACTAGTAGGGGCATTTTCGTAAAATTGACTTGCATGCGAAAATTGGGTAATAATAGTTAAAATCTATTCACCCCCCCTCTAGCTTTATATAGAACATGCCTCTAATTTGTTTCACTTGTATTCCCAAGCTAGATTTCTAAAAGATCAACTAGGGCTTTCCTTTGGTTTTAATGAGGCAATGTGTGATTTTTGATGGATAAAATGCATTTGATGGAGATTTCAAGGTTTTGATCAATACACAATGTATTCTATTAGCTCGTTATTCAATGTCTACAAGCGTCTAGGTTAAGATTAACATTTTTATGATTGTGCTTAATTGGTACTCACTTTGAGTATTTGATCAATTATGTACTATGGCTTTTAAGTGTTTATTTTCACACTTTTACAATTTAGCCACTAAATTGCACATTTCTCTGTCATCGCCTGAGTACACGCTATTTACAAAAAAATTGAGCTATCAATTTGCATTTATAACATATGCAAGAACCTATGATCCACACTAAAGACTCATGTGATTGGTGTATATGGATATATGTGGTGATGAAGGGATGGTTGTGTTTGGCCTCAACTTTTTGGCAAGTGGAACACACATGCCTAGGATCATCTCTGTCAGATTTTCTAACATGGGAATACAAGTTGCACAAGGAGTCCACAATTTTCATATTCAATGGCAATCAATACTAAATGCATGTGACTGAGATCTCCATGCAATCCTAGTTTTGAAAAGTGCTTTTTAAGAATAGAATGAATTATATCCTCTCAAATGATCATTAAGGCTCTATTATCTCACTGGGTGGTCTCCACTATTCTCCTAGGAACAACAAGTTTTAGGGTTCATTTACTTCAACATCCGGAGATTGGCACTGTACAAGCATATTTATAGTGGTGCAATAACTTGGATGGCATACAAACTAGTCACAATTTAGATATGAAGCAAGCTTGACATGTTTTCATTGGTATACACAAGTAAACAACACACAACACAAATTTTGACAAAATTTTTCAGAGATTTATGCATATATAACTTAAAATAATGATACAAAAGTTGCATACACACCACCCTCAAACCTAAACCAAACATTGCCCTCAATGTTTTCGTAGACAAGGTTAGCTAGAGTTAGAGATAGGTATAATCAAAATCTAAGCACCAGATAATCACACTCTTAAATCTAATTAAAACAAAATATAATACAAGCATGCATAATGAGAAGGGTAGAATGTACCATTCCTGCGGTTTTGATACCGCGGGTCTGTAGTTTTGTTCCTGCTAATTTTTTTCTTTTCAATCTAATTCCTGCATAGCATAAACACTACAACAGAATCACATGCAACTGCTTGATACGAAACATATATATATACTAAATACTCATAAATCACTATCTACTTAACTAATTACAAAGAATATTTACCTGGGTGGGGTGCCTCCTACCAAGCGCTAGAGTTTCCGTCTAGGCAAGATGCATGAGAGCTCTATGGCTCTATAAGTGTTACCAGTTCCAGTATCCTTACTTCATCCATTCCTTGCAGATACGGCTTCACTCTGTGTCCATTCACCTTGAATGTATCTCCATTTTTCTCATTCAGTAACTCGACAGCTCCATATGGGAATACTTGAAGTATTCTATACGGTCCATACCATCTCGATCTGAGCTTCCCAGGAAACAATCTCAACCTCGAATTGAACAAAAGAATAAGCATCCCCGGATGTAAATCCTTTAGGATTATGTTCTTATCATGTAGTCGCTTGCTCTTTTCTCTGTAAATCTTGGCATTCTCATATGCCTCGTCTCTAAGCTCCTAGAGCTCATTCAGTTGGAGTCTCCGCTCTTCTCCTATCGTGTCCATATCATAATTCAGCTTTTTTTATGCCCAATAAGCATTGTGCTCTAGTTCCACAGGTAAGTGGCAAGCCTTTCCAAAAATCAAACAGTATGGTGTCATCCCAATCGGAGTCTTGAAAGCAGTTCTGTAGGCCCACAAGGCGTCGTTTAGCTTGAACGACCAATCCTTCCTACTTGTGTTCACAGTTTTCTCGAGAATCTGCTTGATGTGTCTGTTATTGACTTCTACCGACCGGAGGTCTAAGGATGGTAGGGGGTTGAATCCTTATGATTCACACTATATTTCTTCAGAAGTGTGGCAAAAATCTTGTTGCAAAAGTGACTACCCCCATCACTGATGATAGCACGTGGAGTCCCGAATCGCGAGAAAATCGTACCTCTTACAAACTTCACAACTACCTTGCTATCATTGGTCTTCATGGCTATAGCTTCAATCCATTTAGAAACGTAGTCCACGGCAACCAGAATGTAGCTGTATCCGTCTGATGGTGGGAATGGTCCCATGAAGTCGATTCCCCAAACATCAAAAATCTCTACTACCATTTGATCAGACTGTGGCATCTCATTCCTCTTTCCTACGTTCCCTGTTCTCTGACATCAGTGTAAGGTTCATGATTTGTATTGGCTTGATTCCATTGCAAAACACTCTATATTTGTATTAGTTGTTGCTTAGGATATTCTTTGAAGAAACAAAGCTTAAATGGTGAAGAGCAACGTCTAGTGCAAAAGTCGTCTTCAAGAGGTGAAAAGCGTCAAAGGTAAATCTTGACTTCTATCCTCTTGCAAGGCGTTAGCACACACACACACAATTAATACATGTGTGTCCCTGCATCATGGTTCAAACATTTGGTATAACACATTCACACATCTCATAGTATGTTCATGCATTGATCTTGTATAGACAAACATTGTGGAATTGCCTGCTTTGTGACTATCTCTTTGATATGGCATGCTTGTGTGAATATGTGTTTATTTGTTTATGTATTTTGTGTTTTGGACTTGAACATGTTCTTATTTGATACCTTATTGAGTTCCGGTCATTTCGGTTACTCATTCATAAGGTTTCGAATCCAAACGATGTAGCTACGCTACTTTTCGTTCTCATTCATTGAGTTGAATTCATCGTCATTTTCCGAGATGATTTCTCAACAATTTTTCAAATTTGTGTAGTCTTCATCGTGTGTGAGGGAGTCACGGTTCGTAATCCAAAAACGGATTCGAAATCGGAGTTCGGATGCCCAAGATACGGCTAAAGAACCGAGGGAGTGCGCGAGAGAGGTAAGAGTGGCCAAGAGGCCACGTGAGCCACCCCGTGAGGGAGGCCGTGAGCCTCACGGCCAGAGAGGCTCTTTGCCTCCATGAGGCCCACACGTCCCCCACGAGAGGGTGATGTGGTATGTGCTGATTTGCCCAAAAAATTCTCTCTCTCCCCTCTTTTTAAACTCCTCTCCTTCCCTCCACACTTGTTGAAGATTTTCAAGAACACTTAGAGAAATTCTGCAGAAATTCTTCAATTTTCGTATTCTTATTTTGATCATAACTGTCTCATACGAACTCGAAATCAATCGATTCAATAGCCAAAATTGTTGGTCTTGAGAAGAGCTACAAACCCCAAGCATTTCCAGAGGGAGCTGTCTTCTTCATTGTTCCCAGCAGCCTGTTCTTCATTACGAGTTCAAGGTTGTTTGTTCAACTTCTTCTTTTTCAATTTCATCTTTGATCATCTCTTGATTCTTACTATTTGATTGATGAAATTTGTTGAGAAGTATGTTAGATCATATGCTAGGGGTGTTTGATCATTTGTCAATTAAGTTTTAGCTTTGTGATTTCTCTTGAACATATTTGTGCTAAACTTGATTCAACATGAAATTGATTCTAGAAAATGTATATATGATGTGCTTCATGTTATTTTCTATGTCTAATTTCATGATCTAAGAAGTAGGTTTTTAGTGTGATATATTGAATATTCATACCTTGTTCTTATTGATTTGCATGTCTTGATTTCTAGATAATCTTGTGATTGTGTGTTGAAAGCATATTCTAGATTGTCATTGAACATGTACATTTTGCTTGATTGATCATCTAGCTTAATTTGATTGTGTTTGCATCATTTGCATCACTTTAGATCATAGCCTTGCATTAGGTTGAAGTCTCTAGCAAAGTGAGTGAAGCTTTGTGGATAGAGCAAGGAAGTCTTGATTAGAGTCGGGAGGACTCGGATAATCAAGCAAGGGAGTCTTGTCTAGGGTCGGGAGGATCCGGATAGGCAAGCAAGAAATCTTCCTAGAGACGTGAGCATCTCGGATAAATCTTCCTAGAGGTGTGGGATACATCTCGGATAGGAAGTTGCTTTCTAGAGGTGTGGGATACATCTCTGTAAGGATTCCCATTATTGATTGGCTTATTTCGTGGTCAAACCACATGTTGGGGTTTGGTTGTAAGGGTAGTCTAGGTGTTTGTTGAAGATCAAGACCCTTTCCAAGACCTCAAGAGGACAAGCACCAAAGGTATATATCTAGTGCTTACATTGGCTTGAAGAGATATAGTTGCACACACACACACAACATGCATAACTCTTATTCTTGTATGGTGTGTTTATATTTTGTGTGCATTGTGCTTTATTGATTTATTCAATATCTCTTCTTGCATGTTGAATTGATTGCATCTTGTTATATGATAATGCCATGACATGTTAGGCATTAGGATGCATTCAATACCCACACTTGCACTTCATGTATGTTAGCTTTTAGTGTGGAGTAATTCGTTTCCCTAAGGATGTTCGGAAACGTCCGCGCGTGCACGGTAATGTGCTTTGATTTGCGCGATGATCGCCGGTGGAGATGCCTTTGGCTTCTCCTTGGTTTCACCATTTTTGGTGAATCGGCGGTTACGTTCGGCGGCCTTGCCGCCGTTCGAAACCGCCGAATGAGACCTGATTGAAATATATCTCTCGGGTCCAAAACGGCGGTTGGGATCGGCGGTTTCCATACCGCCGAATGAAGTCGCCGAAGTTCCCCTGTTCCACACGGGAGCCATTCGGCGGTTCATTTCGGCGGCCTGGCCGCCGAATGAAACCGCCGATCGGTGCGTTTCAAGGGCAAAATTGTATTTTCACCTGCCCTGTTTTTGGTCTCTATAAATACATCCTTATCTCTGGTTCAGAATACAAGTCTTTGATTATAAGAACCCTAGAGAGATATTTAGAGAGACTTGAGAGAGAAAGCTTAAAGATCATATCTTTATCTCTCTAAACCCATCCCCACATGCATAAATCTTCATCTAAGCATCATCTAGGATCATCTAGCATATGCTAATGCATGGGACTTCTTCAACACACATGGTATGATTTGTTGAACACTTTTATCTTACATAATTAGTGTTTCTACTTATCAATTTTATCTCATATTTTACTTATATGTGTTTAGATTAATTTCTACATATAAGATTGAGATTATGTGTTGATTGGGTTTTTATTTGTTAGCTAGGCTTTAATGTTCATATGCCATCTAGCTAATTGATCTCATTTATTGATTGAGATTATTTTTCATAGCTTATTTGATTAGGTCATTATTGCCTAAAAGCTATGCCATGAACATTCTTGTGTGATGTATTGATAACTAGGTTGATAGATTGTTTTTTAATCAACTAGTTAATCCTTTGAATGTTTATGGGTTTTATATGATAGCTTTGTATCTAGGATTGGTGATCCTTTACTTAGCTAAAGTTATATGCCATGTCATATAGCTATATGTGATATCTAGGATTGATTATATTGTCATCTTATAATCCTAGGTAAGCATTTAGAGTACCCTAGCTCTTATTGCATTAATTGAATATTCATACATATTCACATAGGGTTGTGCATCTCTTTTGAGAGATTGAAGTCTTGGGGCTAAGTGTGCTTAGGCCTCAAGCAAATTGGACTAGAGCCGCTATAAAAGGCCCGCGTGGTAGATTAGAGGGTGCTCACGCCAAGAGTAGTGTATCAGGGGATATCACTAGGGATTGAACCAAGAGTGGCGATTGGTAGTGTCCATAGCCTGAGGTTATCTAGGGTGAGGGTCCGAGAATCACTTGAGGGTGTAACCGTCTTTTCATATAGTGGATTTCGAGGTCCGAGTGTGGCGCACTTAACAGCCCGTGGTTTTTCCCAGTGGTTGGGTTTTCCACGTATACATCAAGTGTCTTTTACTATTTCCGCATCTTATTACACTTGTATGTTTTGTTGACTTGCTAGGGGTATTTTCGTAAAATTGACATGCATGCGAAAATTGGGTAATAATTAGATAAAATCTATTCACCCCCCCTCTAGCTTTATATTGATGAACACACCTCGAGTATTTTATGAACTTTCAATTGGTATCAGAGCGGGTTCCTAGATATACTTAGGTGATCCTAGCTCATTTTGGTGTGTTTTTGCATTTTGTATGATTATTGTTTTTGACATACATCTTGCATTCTTCTCATTTGCATTCATTCAACGCAAACACTATGAGTGATTTTATAAGAGAAGAAAATGACTCCGATGAGGAGATGTCCCTCTAAGGAGAGAGAGGAGACGAAGATGAAAGGGCGTTGCTCACATCTCCAAAGAGCTTCAAGCCCAAGCCTTCCTCAATCTTGGTCTAACCAACCAAGAAGGCTATCTTCCCTCAACCTACGATCTTAATAGGGAAGTGTTCAATCATGCAAGCTCAACCGAGCAAGCAACTTTGTCTTGGTCATCATCAAAGGAGGAGAGATCCTATCCAACTACCAAGACAACCACAACGACAAGGGAAAGCACTTTTGCATGCTCAAGGGAATGGTATAATTCCTAACCTTATCTCCTCTTGTCTTTTGTGTGGTATTGTTGGTCATGTTAGACCAAGTTGCTTGCATTACATTTAATTATGTAATCTTATATGCATGATTGAAAAGAAAAAGGCTAGAGCTAAGATGCATGTCCTTAAAAAGGAAGAAAATCATTTGCATGATTCTTTGCCATCTAGAACTCTAGAACCTATGACCACTAGGTATGTTTTTGAGGCACCTAAGTGGATTAGAAAAGACGAACCCGCTTGCTACGAGACAAACATGTCTCAAATAGGTTCAACTAGGTCCTATGGACTTGGTAAGTCTTTTAAACCACATGCCCTTCATTGAAGTGGTGTGGATATTTGACCCCATATGGGGAACTTAAGCAAAGAGAGCTATTTTGCATCTAGTCACTTGCAAAAAATTTGAAATATCTTATGCTTCTCTTTTTGTTGCTTGAGTTAGCTTGGTTACACTATGTATACATATTTTCTATTCAATAAGTGTGATCAATGCTTGTATTGCAATCCATGTCATATTTATGTTCAAACATGCATTTTTGGACTAGGAGATATATACATAGGATTTAATTTGAATGACCTATAATGATCTCCATGACATGATGATTGCTAAAATGACATGCTAAATGCTAATCATGAAAAGCATGAATTGATGATTGCATATTCTTAAAAATGCAAAACTTGTGTGAAAACTTATGAGACTCAAAATGAATAAAGGATCTTGTATCCATTCAAAGGAACTTACATTCCAAATGTCTCTCTTTCTTTATTAGTTGATCATGGTTACTATCATACGGATAATTTTATCCGGAAAAATCAAGTAGGGTGCAAAGTCGCTCATGCCATGTTTCGCTTATAAAGTTGGATATAGTTGCTCTTAAATTGAAATCAATAATCTCTATATCCTTGCTTTTCCCATGACATTGGTGAAATTGGTTTGAATTCTTATTAGAAACCTTTGTCATTTGCTTTGCCAAATACCATTGTATTTTGGACTTGAATGCTATATGTCTTGTATGCAAAGCATGTTGAATTCACACATTTTCTCAAAATAAATCTCCTTGTTTCTCTCAAATTAATTGAAGTGCATAAAGTGACTTATATGTATATGCATATCTTGCATGCTTCTATCTCTCGTTGCTATGAGTGACCCAATTGGGGACTACTCCTTTGCCTATATCATGACAAAAAGGGGGAGTAGGATATGGTAAGGGGAGGTGCAAAATATAGAAGCTTTTGTGCACTTTGGGGAAAACATACATTGAGGGGGAGTAACCCGTTGAGGGGGAGCATTGCATTTATCATACATTGCATACATTTGGTAATGTTGTGCCTAAATTCTAAAAATGCAAATGCTTGGTATTGTTCTCACATGATTAATCTCACACTTTTCTTGTATTAGAAAGTATAGAAACTGTGCTTTCAGGGATTGATTGTTCTACTTGAGATTGAAGACTTCAAGACTATTTATCTTATCTCTTTGTAAAGTAGAAAATCATAAGTAGACCCGTAGTTTCTATTATGTTGTGAGGAATCAATGTGAGTGGTGGTTTTGTCACGAAATAGCCAAAGGGGGAGATTGTAAGGATTCCCATTATTGATTGGCTTATTTCGTGGTCAAACCACATGTTGGGGTTTGGTTGTAAGGGTAGTCTAGGTGTTTGTTGAAGATCAAGACCCTTTCCAAGACCTCAAGAGGACAAGCACCAAAGGTATATATCTAGTGCTTACATTGGCTTGAAGAGATATAGTTGCACACACACACACAACATGCATAACTCTTATTCTTGTATGGTGTGTTTATATTTTGTGTGCATTGTGCTTTATTGATTTATTCAATATCTCTTCTTGCATGTTGAATTGATTGCATCTTGTTATATGATAATGCCATGACATGTTAGGCATTAGGATGCATTCAATACCCACACTTGCACTTCATGTATGTTAGCTTTTAGTGTGGAGTAATTCGTTTCCCTAAGGATGTTCGGAAACGTCCGCGCGTGCACGGTAATGTGCTTTGATTTGCGCGATGATCGCCGGTGGAGATGCCTTTGGCTTCTCCTTGGTTTCACCATTTTTGGTGAATCGGCGGTTACGTTCGGCGGCCTTGCCGCCGTTCGAAACCGCCGAATGAGACCTGATTGAAATATATCTCTCGGGTCCAAAACGGCGGTTGGGATCGGCGGTTTCCATACCGCCGAATGAAGTCGCCGAAGTTCCCCTGTTCCACACGGGAGCCATTCGGCGGTTCATTTCGGCGGCCTGGCCGCCGAATGAAACCGCCGATCGGTGCGTTTCAAGGGCAAAATTGTATTTTCACCTGCCCTGTTTTTGGTCTCTATAAATACATCCTTATCTCTGGTTCAGAATACAAGTCTTTGATTATAAGAACCCTAGAGAGATATTTAGAGAGACTTGAGAGAGAAAGCTTAAAGATCATATCTTTATCTCTCTAAACCCATCCCCACATGCATAAATCTTCATCTAAGCATCATCTAGGATCATCTAGCATATGCTAATGCATGGGACTTCTTCAACACACATGGTATGATTTGTTGAACACTTTTATCTTACATAATTAGTGTTTCTACTTATCAATTTTATCTCATATTTTACTTATATGTGTTTAGATTAATTTCTACATATAAGATTGAGATTATGTGTTGATTGGGTTTTTATTTGTTAGCTAGGCTTTAATGTTCATATGCCATCTAGCTAATTGATCTCATTTATTGATTGAGATTATTTTTCATAGCTTATTTGATTAGGTCATTATTGCCTAAAAGCTATGCCATGAACATTCTTGTGTGATGTATTGATAACTAGGTTGATAGATTGTTTTTTAATCAACTAGTTAATCCTTTGAATGTTTATGGGTTTTATATGATAGCTTTGTATCTAGGATTGGTGATCCTTTACTTAGCTAAAGTTATATGCCATGTCATATAGCTATATGTGATATCTAGGATTGATTATATTGTCATCTTATAATCCTAGGTAAGCATTTAGAGTACCCTAGCTCTTATTGCATTAATTGAATATTCATACATATTCACATAGGGTTGTGCATCTCTTTTGAGAGATTGAAGTCTTGGGGCTAAGTGTGCTTAGGCCTCAAGCAAATTGGACTAGAGCCGCTATAAAAGGCCCGCGTGGTAGATTAGAGGGTGCTCACGCCAAGAGTAGTGTATCAGGGGATATCACTAGGGATTGAACCAAGAGTGGCGATTGGTAGTGTCCATAGCCTGAGGTTATCTAGGGTGAGGGTCCGAGAATCACTTGAGGGTGTAACCGTCTTTTCATATAGTGGATTTGAGGTTCGAGTGTGGCTTACTTACATAGCCCGTGGTTTTTCCCGTGAGGGTTTCCACGTAAAAACCAAGTGTTGTTTTAATTTCCGCACCATATTACAATTGCTTGGTTATATTATCTTGAGGGCATTTTCGTAATTTTGACTAACACGAAAAATTGGGTAAAAAGCGTAAAATCTATTCACCCCCCCTCTAGATAGCTTTATACACACCGTGCTATTATTTGTTTCAATCTCGGATAGGAAGTAGGCTTGGTGATTCACTAGCCCGAGGGTAGATTAGGAGTTGATAGCTTGAGCGGATATCATGAGTTGATAGCTTGAGTGTGTAAGTCCTTTTACACATAGTGGATTGCTTTGCCGGTGGTTGTGGTATCAACCCCTGGATGTTTCCTCTTTAAGTTTTACCACGTAAAAATACTTGTGTTCATTTTTGTTTTTACTTTTCTTTATCTTCCATATCTTTCATTGATTAACTCTTGTATAAGTGAAATCAATTAATTTGTCAAATATAATCAAGTGTGCATTTTCTTTGATATATTCCGCATTATTTTTTAAATTGGAAGAATTTGGAGCCTATACCTATTCACCCCCCCTCTAGGTATATTTCACTACTACTTAAGGGAAATTTCATTTGGTATCAGAGCGGGTGTCTAGACGTACTTAGATAGATCCTTTATTTGTAGTGTTTTGTGTTTTTGTTTTGTGATAATCATGATTAAGGAAGTGTGTTCCTATGTGGCTTCTTTTGTTGAACATATTGACTTAGATGAGAAAAAGGTCGATGATCTTATTTTTGAAAATGAACGTTTATCCAAAGTCAATATGTCCCTCAACAAGAAGTTAGAGAATCATAATCTTGGCTCAAAGGAGTTCAATGAACTTAAAGACAAGTTCCTAAGTGTAGAATTGAATCTAAAAGATAGCAATGATAGACTTGGTATCTTGAAGCAAGAAATTGAGCAAAGAGATTGTTCTCTTGTTAATGCTAAGAAACTTGAAAATGTGCTTAAATCTAAACTTAATGAGCATTTAAATCAAGAGAAAAAGTATGAACAATGGCTTGATAAATCACGTAAAGATGTTATGTTTAGTGATGACATAGCGGAAAAATATGCCATTGAAATTAGGATGCTTCGTGAGAAACTTGATGAGGCTAATAGGGTGATTAGCAAGATGTCATCTAGTTCTAACAAAGTTGAAACCCTCATTAAAAGTGGAAAGCATCCATGTGACAAAAGAGGTTTGGGTTATATCAATGAGAAGGAGACTCATTCATCTAACAAGTCTACTTTTGTCAAAGCAAGCATTGAAACAAATGTAGGTACACTTTCTCAAGGTAAAGCTATGAAAGCTACCGAAGGTGCCTCTTCATCAACAAGGATGTTCAATGGAAGAACACAACAACATAAACATCAAGGAGCATCAACCTCAAATACAAGAGGTGGAGCATCAAGGGTTGCACATCAAAGAAGAAAAATTATGAGAAGTCCAAAGGAGTTGGAAGCAAATGCAAATGGTAAATTTCTCAAATTTATTCCTATTTGTCATCATTGTAATATGATAGGACATATTCGACCTAGATGCTTTGAGTATATTCGAAAATGCAAACTTGATAATGCTTTTCATGATATGTCTTTGAATGGACCTAGGCAATCATCCATGTATGGATATAGAAATAGACCTAGGAAGACCTTGGAAAAGCATGTTGTTGAAAAAGTTGTTGTTGACTTGCTTGCTAAATCTTGTGTTGTGCCTCACTCTACTATGCATAAGAAAGTTGATAATGCTTTGTTTGATATTTTTGAAAATGTGACCAATGAGGTCAAGGTGCATGATAAAAAGCCTAACATTGAGTCAAAGCATGTTAGTAGTAAGAGTGAGAAGCATGTTGTGAAAAATGTGTGGATTAGAAAAGACACATCTAAATGTCATGTTGCACAATATGCTTTATGTGCCAACTCCTCCTATTCTTGGTACCTAGATAGCGGTTGCTCTAGGAACATGACCGGGAACAAAGAGTTCTTTAAGAATCTTGTTTTAAAGGATAGAGGTTGGGTTACTTTTGGTGATGGTACAAAAAAGCAAGTTCTTGGCAGGGGAGCAATTTGTATCCCCGGATTGCCTAAACTTCGCAATACTTTGTATGTTGATGGATTACAAGCTAACTTGATAAGCATTACTCACTTGTGTGAAATTTTTAAAGAGGTTAGCTTTAACAAGGATGTGTGCACTATAATTGATAAAAAGGGCAACGTTGTCCTAAGAGTCAAAAGGTCTATAGACAATTGCTATTGTCTTGAAATAGATCCTCTAACTTGCAACATGGCACATGAGTGCAATAAGCTTGATTTGTGGCATCAGCGTTTGGGTCACATGAATTTTAAAGATTTGAAAAAGCTTGAAAAACATGGCATTGTTAGAGGTCTTCCTAATCTTGGTAAAAAGCTTGAGGTGGTTTGTGAACCTTGCCAATTAGGTAAGCAAACCAAAATGTCTCATAAGAAAAATTATTACATAGCTACCAAGAGACCTTTAGAACTTGTGCATATGAACCTAATGGGGCCAATTCAAACCGAGAGCATCAATGGCAAAAAGTACATTTTTGTATGCGTTGATGACTTCTCTAGGTTTACTTGGGTTTATTTTCTTGGAAACAAGACCGAGGCTTTTGATTACTTTAAAAAGTTTTGTAATCAAGTTCAAAATGAAAAAGATCTTGGTATCAAGAAAATATGTCGCATTAGGAGTGATCATGGGACGGAATTTGAAAATGCAAAATTTAGTGAGTTTTGTGATGATTTAGGGATTTCTCATGAGTTCTCCGCACCTAGAACTCCTCAACAAAATAGTGTTGTTGAGAGGAAAAATCGTGTCTTGCAAGAGATGGCTAGGGTCATGCTCAATAGTAAGAAAGTCCCTAGAAACCTATGGGCCGAGGCGGTCAATACCGCTTGTTATATGTCTAATCGTGTTTTTAAGAGGCCCGGCACAAAACAAACGTCCTATGAGCTTTGGAAAGGCAAGAAGCCTAATGTGAATTACTTCCACACTTTTGGGAGTAAATGTTATATTTTGAATGATAGAGATCACTTAGGAAAGTTTGATGCAAAAAGTGATGTTGGTCTTTTTCTTGGCTATGCTATTAATAGTAGTGCATATAGAGTCTTTAACTTGACTACTAAGACTATTATGGAGTCTATCAATGTGAAGATAGATGATCTTAGCATGCTTAATTTGTGTGATGATAATGGTGTCAATGAACCTAAAGAAAACATGTTGAATGACACTAAAACACCTATTGATGTGGCTAGTAGTGTTTCTAGTCAAGATGATGAAAATGATAGTCATGTTGAAGTTGAAAGGCAAGGGTTGGAAAATGCTTTAAATGATAATCAACAAAATGACCAAGTTGTTGAACATTCTCACCCAAGACTTAGAAACTTACACTATCCAGAAGACATCATAGGTGATTTAAATGAAGGGGTTAGAAAAAGAAATCAAATTGCTAACCAAATATCCTATGCTTGCTACACTTCTCAAATTGAACCCAAAAATGTTAATGAAGCAATTGTTGATGAATATTGGGTTAGGGCTATGCAAGAAGAACTTAATCAATTTGAGAGAAATGAAGTGTGGTCCTTAGTTCCTAGACCCAAAGATATAAATGTAATTGGCACTAAATGGGTGTTTAGGAATAAGACCGATGAAAGTGGCAAGATTGTAAGGAATAAAGCTAGACTAGTGGCTCAAGGTTACACTCAAGTGGAGGGTGTTGACTTTGATATGACGTTTGCCCCGGTTGCTCGTCTCGAGTCCATTAGACTTTTGTTATCCATTGCATGCATTAAAAAGTTCAAATTATTTCAAATGGATGTCAAAAGTGCTTTCCTCAATGGATACCTTCAAAAAGAAGTGTATGTTGAACAACCTAAGGGTTTTGTAGACCCACACTCTCCTAATCATGTGCTTAAATTGAAAAAGGCTCTCTATGGCCTTAAACAAGCTCCAAGAGCTTGGTATGATAGGTTGACTCAATACCTTATTGACAACCAATATAGGAGAGGTGGCATTGATAGAACTTTGTTTATCAAACATCATGATCATGATATTTTTGTTGCACAAATATATGTTGATGACATTGTTTTTGGGTCTACTAATAAAACCAAGGTTGATGAATTTGTAAGTGTTATGTCAAGTGAATTTGAAATGAGCATTGTGGGTGAGTTGAATTATTTTCTAGGAATGCAAGTAAAGCAAACTAGCATGGGTATAATGTTGAATCAATCTAAATATGCTAAAAATATAGTTAAGAGATTTGGCCTAGAAAATGGAAAAGATTTTGAAACTCCCATGAGCACCACTTTAAAACTTGACAAAGATGAAAAAGGGAAAAGTGTTGACCAAAGCCTTTATAGAAGCATGATAGATAGTCTATTTTACCTAAAGGCTAGTAGACCCGACATTTGCTTTAGTGTAGGCTTGTGTGCTAGATTCCAAGCAAATCCCAAGGAATCTCACTTGAAAGCCGTCAAGAGGATCATTAGGTATGTTAAAAGGACTCATAGTCTTGGTCTATTTTATTCATTTGACACCAATGATATCCTAGTAGGCTATTGTGATGCCGATTGGGCGGGAAACATTGATGACCATAAAAGCACATCGGGCGGTTGCTTTTATGTTGGTAATAACTTGGTTTCTTTGTCAAGTAAGAAACAAAACTCGGTTTCCCTTTCCTCTTCCGAAGCCGAATACATTGCGGCCGGAAGTGCTTGCACACAATTCGGTTTCTTTGTCAAGTAAGAAACAAAACTCGGTTTCCCTTTCCTCTTCCGAAGCCGAATACATTGCGGCCGGAAGTGCTTGCACACAATTACTTTGGATGAAACAAATCCTTAAGGATTATGAGATAGAACAAGGAAAAATGACACTTTATTGTGATAACTTAAGTGCCATTAACATCTCTAAAAATCCGGTTCAACACTCCCGCACAAAACACATAGACATTAGGCATCATTTCATTAGAGATCTAGTTGAACATTCTATTGTTACTCTAGAGCATTTGCCTACTAAAAATCAACTTGCGGATTTGTTCACTAAGCCCTTGGACAAAGAGAGGTTTAAAACTCTTAAAATGTCCATTGGCATGATTTGTGTTGATTAATGTCTTTGTGTGATTGTGAGTGGCTTGATGAGCAAAACTTTTATTGAATATCAATATCTTTGAGAGCTACTCACTTGAGAAGTAATGATCTTAAACAAATAACTTGTATTGTTTCTAGATCATGCACTTGAGCTTGAAAAATCTTATTTTTGAAAAAGTGCACTAATGCTTCTCTTATATGTTTTTGGTTTTAAGTATATGTGGTTGAATATGTGTAGATAATGGATGCATCTAGAAGTTTATTGTTAAGTACATGATAGATGACCTATGGTATGTATCCATTTTGCTTCGGCACTACATAGTAATCAACGAGCACCCTCATGGAAAGGGCTACACACCTTGGTTGTGAAGCCACCCAATGTAGGAAAGGGCTACGCCATTGTGATGAGTGAAAGCCGCCATGAGGAGTATATGTTTTTGTTAGTAAAATAAAAGAAGTGTTGAAATGAATCATAAAAAAAATAATATCTTTGATTCTAAGCCTAAAAGAAATGAAAAAATAAAAGGCTTATTGGTGTATAGTTGAGAATTGTGAAAAGCTCGGGTTGACAAATAGAAACGGGAAAACGAGCCACATGCACACACACGCTCATATGTTGATATCTATTCTTTTTAAAAGCAAAAATCAGGATGAATATCGGTTTGACCTATTTTTGGAAATGCTTTAGATGGATAGGTGTGGATAGAGTTTGCATGTTGATATCACAATTACTCCTACTATATATGTGAGAAGCATTCACACACACACATTTTGCTTATGTGCTTGATTCATTAGCAATGTGAGAATATTTTTGAGAGATTAATGAAAATCTATGATTCTCTCTTGGACTTTGACAAGTTATGAAATATTTTCTCTTATTGCTTGATTGTGTGATTGTGTGATGTCCCTTGTGAACAAATCTACTTGGTGATAATATGTGGAGCATATGTTAAGGGGGAGCTTTAGTTTATTCAACTTCGCTCTCTATACGATTTGTTTGCTTTGTATCTCGTTCTTTATCTCTTGTGTCTCTTGTCTATTCCTTGACAAAAAGGGGGAGAAAATGTATACCTCACCATGTTTGATATTGGGGAGAATTTGTATACTTCACACCTTGTGTGGAAAACATGTTCCAATTGTGTGAAACATATTCCTCTTTGAGCTTAATTGTGACTTTGTCTTAAGGGGGAGAAAAAAATTCTTTCTTGATAGTGTTAAGGATGGTTGGTCCTTAGGAATTGGGAGACTAAGGGAGTGCTTTAATATGAAAATATTTTGGTCACTTGAGATAATGCATTTTTGTATGAGATAAGGGATGTCTTTTATATTTGTTTTTTGGTTGATAACTCACCATTCTTCTTTAGAGAAGATCTCTTGTTTTGGATTGCTATTTTCTCTCATAGGTACTTTGAAGACCAAAAGAGGAATTCTTGAAGACTTGAAGACTTTTAGTCTAGGAATCTCTTTGTAATGTGAGGTTGAGAGTATGCTATCAACTTGAGTTTATTTGAGTGAAACATTGTATGGTGAGGTTGAGGTTTTGCCATGGAATAGCCAAAGGGGGAGATTGTAAGGTTCATGATTTGTATTGGCTTGATTCCATTACAAAACACTCTATATTTGTATTAGTTGTTGCTTAAGATATTCTTTGAAGAAAGGAAGCTTAAATCGTGAAGAGCAACGTCTAGTGCAAAAGTCGTCTTCAAGAGGTGAAAAACGTCAAAGGTAAATCTTGACTTCTATCCTCTTGCAAGGCGTTAGCGCACACACACACAATTCATACATGTGTGTCCCTACATCGTGGTTCAAACATTTGGTATAACACATTCACACATCTCATAGTATGCTCATGCATTGATCTTGTATAGACAAACATTGTGGAATTGCATGCTTTGTGACTATCTCTTTGATATGGCATGCTTGTGTGAATATGTGTTTATTTGTTTGTGTATTTTGTGTTTTGGACTTGAACATGTTCTTATTTGATACCTTATTGAGTTCCTGTCGTTTCGGTTACTCATTCATAAGGTTTCGAGTCCAAATGATGTAGCTACGCTACTTTTCATTCTCATTCGTTGAGTTGACTTCATCGTCATTTTCCGAGATGATTTCTCAACAATTTTTCAAATTTGTGCAGTCTTCGTCGTGCGTGAGGGAGTCACGGTTCATAATCTGAAAATGGATTCAAAATCGGAGTTCGGATGCCCAAGATACGGCTAAAGAACCGAGGGAGCGCGCGAGAGAGGTGAGAGTGGCCAAGAGGCCACGTGAGCCACCCCGTGAGGGAGGCCGTGAGCCTCACGGCCAGAGAGGCTCTCTGCCCCCGTGAGGCCCATGCGCCCCCCATGGGAGGGTGATGTGGCATGTGCTGATTTGCCCAAAAAATTCTCTCTCTCCCCTCTTTTTAAACTCCTCTCCTTCCCTCCACACTTGTTGAAGATTTTCAAGAACACTTAGAGAAATTCTGCAGAAATTCTTCAATTTTCGTTTTCTTATTTTGATCATAACTTCCTCATACGAACTCGAAATCAATCGATTCAAAAGCCAAAATTGTTGGTCTTGAGAAGAGCTACAAACCTCAAGCATTTCCAGAGAGAGCTGTCTTCGTCATTTTTCCCAGCAGCCTGTTCTTCATTACGAGTTCAAGGTTGTTTGTTCAACTTCTTCTTTTTCAATTTCATCTTTGATCATTTCTTGATTCTTACTATTTGATTGATGAAATTTGTTGAGAAGTATGTTAGATCATATGCTAGGGGTGTTTGATCATTTGTCAATTAAGTTTTAGCTTTGTGATTTCTCTTGAACATATTTGTGCTAAACTTGATTCAACATGAAATTGATTCTAGAAAATGTATATATGATGTGCTTCATGTTATTTTCTATGTCTAATTTCATGATCTAAGAAGTAGGTTTTTAGTGTGATATATTGAATATTCATACCTTGTTCTTATTGATTTGCATGTCTTGATTTCTAGATAATCTTGTGATTGTGTGTTGAAAGCATATTCTAGATTGTCATTGAACATGTACATTTTGCTTGATTGATCATCTAGCTTAATTTGATTGTGTTTGCATCATTTGCATCACTTTAGATCATAGCCTTGCATTAGGTTGAAGTCTCTAGCAAAGTGAGTGAAGCTTTGTGGATAGAGCAAGGAAGTCTTGATTAGAGTCGGGAGGACTCGGATAATCAAGCAAGGGAGTCTTGTCTAGGGTCGGGAGGATCTGGATAGGCAAGCAAGAAATCTTCCTAGAGACGTGAGCGTCTTGGATAGGAAGTTGCTTTCTAGAGGTGTGGGATACATCTCGGATAGGAAGTAGGCTTGGTGATTCACTAGCCCGAGGGTAGATTAGGAGTTGATAGCTTGAGCGGATATCATGAGTTGATAGCTTGAGTGTGTTAGTCCTTTTTCACATAGTGGATTGCTTTGCCGGTGGTTGTGGTATCAACCCGTGGATGTTTCCTCTTTGAGGTTTTACCACGTAAAATTACTTGTGTTCATTTTTGTTTTTACTTTTCTTTATCTTCCAAATCTTTCATTGATTGCATATCTTGTAAATTGATTAACTCTTGTATAAGTGAAATCAATTAATTTGTCAAATATAATCAAGTGTGCATTTTCTTTGATATAGTCCGCATTATTTTTTAAATTGGAAGAATTTGGAGCCTATACCTATTCACCCCCCCTCTAGGTATATTTCACTACTAATTAAGGGAAATTTCAATCAGTTGCACCGTAAGCAAAAGTGATAGGCATCTTTGAACAATGATGTCCATTAGAAGCCTGAATGAAGAACCTTCATTGCCATCTTTCTGGAGCAGTAATGGCCTCCGCATTGCAGTTCATGGTAGAACTTTAGAATATCTAACTGTTCATTTTTCGGTATGCATCTCCGAATGATCTGATCTAATCTGCCCCATGTTTGAACAAGTATGGGTCGTTCGAAAAGTACTGTTTTGCATTGAAAGCGAACATCTTCTTCCCCTAACTTGTCATACCTGCTGGGAAAATCCAGTTTGTGAGGTAGTTGACTATATCAGCATACCATGGCTTTGTGTCGCTTAATTTCAAAAGCTGCTTATCTAGAAATCTGTCTCTTAATGGAAGGGTATCCTCCTCCGCATATGACTCTAGCATCAGTCTACTCAAGTGGTCTGCTACCACATTCTCGCTTCGTTTCTTGTCTCTGATCTCTAAATTGAATTCTTGTAGTAGAAGGATCCATCGAATAAGTCTAGGCTTGGCATCTTTCTTTTGGAGGAGATATCGGAGTGCTAAGTGATCAGTGAATACAATTACTTTCGCTCCAATCAGATATGATCTGAACTTCTCTAGTGCAAAAATCACTGCCAGCAACTCCTTTTCTGTTGTGGAGTAGTTCATCTGTGCGTCATTCAGGGTCCTCGAAGCATAATATATGGCATGTGGAATCTTGTTAACCCTCTATCCTAGTACTGCACCAACAGTGTAGTCGAAAGCATCACACATCAGCTCGAAAAGCAAATTCCAATCATGTGGCCTCATAATGGGAGCGGCGGTCAACAACTCCTTAAGTACCTTGAATGCTGCCACACACTTCTCATCAAAATCAAACTCAATCTCTTTCTGAAGCAATCGACACAAGGGTCTCGAAATTTTTGAGAAGTCCTTGATAAACCTCCTATAAAATCCTGCATGTCCCAAGAATGCTCATATTTTTCTAACTGATCTTGGGGACTGCAAACTCTGTATAACGTCGATTTTTACCTTATCCACCTCAATGCCTCTACCCGAGATAATGTGTCCTAGCACGATCCCTTCCTTTACCATGAAGTGACTTTTCTCCCAGTTCAAAACCGAATGAGCCTGCTTTCATCTTGCCAACAATGAAGTCAAATTCCTCAAACAATCACCAAAAGAGTTCCCTATTAATGAGAAGTCGTCCATAAAGATCTCTATGATGCCCTCCACCATGTCTGAAAATATAGATGTCATGCACCTCTGAAATGTACCTGGAGCATTACATAACCCAAATGGCATCCGTCGGTAGGCGAATGTACCAAAAGGACACGTGAAGGTGGTCTTTTCCTAATCTTCTAGAGCGATAGCAATCTGGTTGTACCCGGAGTACCCATCCAAAAAGCAGTAATGACTATGGCCTACCAGACATTCCAGCATCTGATCAATGAATGCCAACGGGAAATGATCCTTTTTGGTGGCCGTGTTGAGTTTCTTGTAATCAATGCATACTAGCCAACCTGTCTGAACCCTCTGTGGCACCAGCTCATTGTCTTCATTTTGCACCACCGTCAACCCGGACTTCTTTGGCACTACATGAATAGAGCTTACCCACTTGCTGTCTGAAATGGGGTAAATGATCCCATTTTCTAACAACTTGAGGACCTCCTTCTTGACTACCTCCTTCATAATTGGATTCAGTCTCCGCTGTCCTTCGATAGTTGGCTTGGAACCATCCTCAAGAAAGATTTTGTGCATACAAGTGGTAGGGCTAATTCCATTTAAGTCATCCAACGACCACCCCATTTAAGACCTCCTTCTTGACTATCTCAACACATTGATCAATTCTTTCTCTTATTTCGACTGTAAGTCTGATGCAATGATAACTGGAAGTGTCTCATTTTTCCCTAGGAATGCATACTTCAAGGTAGACAGTAGTAGCTTAAGTTCTAAGATAGGTGGGGAAGCTTTACTTGGTTATTCATCCAAAAGAATGTGCTCCCCGGTTTCCTCATCTTCCACTGTGGCACTAGCCCATACTAATAGACAATCAGAGTACGCGTTAGAAAATTACTGGAACCGATTAATATATATATATATATATATATATATATATATATAACTAAGAAACTAAAACACTCTAACTACTTATTTACAATCACAATATTTACTCAAAGTGTGTGGGTGTGTGTGGTGCGCATGCTCTTATCAAGACATCAGTTTAAATCATATCTTACTAATACCATGTGTGTCTTAAATCCAAAAAGTCACCTCATTCCAAAAGTACATCATAATAACTCATCCCATTTATTAACAACTTTCAACCTAGCATGCAAGTTTTCTAGATGTTATCTACTGAAGTCACTTCCATTTCCTAGAAATTTAGTAACATAACATCTCTATATAAACTAGGATCAAGGAAAATGGAGAAGGAGACAAAACTTGCTAAACAAGCACAAGAAATGAGTTCTAGGAGTACCTTGAATGAAGATTACCAAGGAAAAATGTTGGGAGGAGAGCAAAAACCTTGTGAATGTGAAATTTCAAACCTCAAAGTTTACAACTTACCTTAAAAACCCCACTTAGGTTTCTCCCGCGGGATTGCGCATGAGATCATACCCGCAGACTGAACTCACGGGAATAGGGCACTTTGCTTTAGGAGGTCGGTTAGACTCCCGCGGTTTTGTCTTCTTCTGATTCGCGGCTAATACCTCGCGAAGCTCAAAGTCACTAAAAATTCTTCTGGAATCTCGTGGCTTCAAGCCTTCTGGTTTGCGGGAATTGTCCAGCGAAGGCAAAAGTCACGGGGCCTGCTTTGGTTTCCAGCGATTTCATTCCATCTGGCTCGCGGATATATTCTAGCGAAGCTCAAAGTCACGGAATTAACATCAGACTTCCGCGGTTTTTCTTCTTATGTCTGGCGGGACATATCCCGCGGACTTGAGCTCGCGACAGGCAACATTGCTCTCCTTTTTGGTTTCTTTTGACACCAACCTGCACATCATACTTCACATACAAAAACATAAACCAACCTAGCTCAATGCTAGGGGAATTACACAATCAAGCAAACAACAATATATACAAATTCCAAGGTTGTGGGTCAAGTGACCCCCAAACCTATTTAATTGTCTCTAATTAATAATTATAAACAAAATAAAGTGCAACATCATAACTCCGACCCTGTTCTTCGGGTCAACCACCTGCACATCCACACAATATTCATTAAACTACTCACATATTTAAATGTGAACGAGACGTGCTCGTGCTCCCAAATTCTAAATAAGGAATATGAGGGTGACGCAACAAACAAAGGGATGTGTGTGCCTTAGGGATCCATATTTCCGAATCAGGAGTGGATTTCAATTGAGGTGAGGGAGACTCATTGTATGTGTCCTTTCGGACCCATATTTGCCTTGGTCTCGCCATGGGCCTCCTAGGCGACATATTCCTAGTTTTACAGAACTCGTGGTACTTCATGCAATTGGGCCTTTTATGCCCTTGAGTTCCGCAATAATAACAAGTTGGAGAGTAGAAATTGCCTCCATGGTTGTCAACCCTTACTGTGGTGTTGAGGTAACAGGTGGAGCGCTTCCTTGCTGGGCAAGCTGTGTTCAATTCGTCCACCATATCCCGTACCTCTATTTCATTCATTAGATCGAAAATCTGGTCTTGCATCTTTTGCGTATATGAGGTATAGGCCTCCTTTAAATCAGACATGAGTTTCATAACCTCCATAAGATATTCCATCTGTTCCTCCTTCTCTTGATCCAACTGCTTAACTTTCAACAACAACCTCTTGTTGTGGTTAATCAATTCTTCCTTCTTCTTTGCCTCAAGATCATTTGAGGTCTGCTCATCTTCTTCCAATGTTCTCAGAAACTCGTCTATAACATCGGATTTTGTAGAATTTTGATAGGATATGTTTCCTTTCTCATCCTTCGTTTCTTTAATCGTCAATGGTTTAGCTCTAAACATATAAAACTCCACTATGTCATCCATGATGCTCAAGGTGAGTGAAAGTAATACAATAATGCTCGGTGTGTATGTGTTAGGATTATGCTCAATAGCAAGAATGTAATAGTATTTTTGACAATCTATTCATATTCATAATGTGATTTCTGGTTTAACAAATCTTATAGCATTTATAGTTTAATTATTATAATTGTCAAAAGTAAATAATCATAAGGTCAAAAGACTATGAGAAAAGAAGAATTGTTCGTACATCTAGATATATATGAGGTAGACACAATTCTTTAGTTAGTCTTGAATAACGTTCACAACTTAAGGTAAAGGTTTGGCACCTTTATCTTGTTAAAGTTGTAGATTCTTTTGCTGACATTTGAGTGGGATCAAATGAGTTATGATGAGTCTAAAATCATCGGAGGGTCTTCGAGTAAAAGAATCTAGTGCACTGGGTGCATTGAACAGGATCACAATGAAATACTTTATGTAGAACCGTCAGTAGATAAAAGTTTTTTCATTATCAAGACAATCGGAGAGTCTATCTTAATCCTGAGATAAATGATGGACTTATGGCTACAAATGATATCATTTGAGCTATCAATGAGTACGATTATATAGCATAGTCTATCCTCGATAGTTTGGTGGTATTCATTTGTTAATCGATAGAGGACTTCATTTATAGATATGGACATCGTAGCTCCATTTATTAAAATAAGAGTATAATATCATCATATGGATGTTTTGAGGTAATTGGATATTAAATCTCAACGTTGAGTTTTCGATGGTGTCTATTGAAAACATGGCTTCTGGACAAGTCAAAGTATCTAAGTTCAAAACGTGGTCATATGAGTAAATATGGTAACTAGGTGAGCTATAGGCGGTCTATGAGCTCTTGGCGATTACTGATATTATTCACGAGGATACACTATCTCCAATATGATTGTCTAGGGTATGAATGAGGAACATCTTCTTATTCTATCTTTATTTAAGAGTTCAATTTTAGCTCTTTAGTGGAATGAGTGAAAATTAATAGATCGGACCTAAGTGAATCATTTGTTGATTGTGATTAGGTTGTGTTTATTGAAGCTTAAATTTAGATAGCCCGCCAAGATCCTCAATCCACACGGACTTGCATGGATCACTTGATATATTCTACCGGACCAATTTATAGGTCCATCTAGAATTGTACTTAATATATTAAGAATATAATTTGCACATTATTTATTTAATGGGCTGTTAAATTATATTAATATATTAATGAAAGGCATGTGGGCTTGTTTCTTTTAGTATGAATGGGTCTAGCTCACATGTGGGCTTTTTATTAAGGTCCAATGGATTTAATAAAATGGGAAAATAATATATGGCCCATGACAGAGTGATTGGGCGGCAAGGCTAATAAATTAGCTTATTATATTATTTTATTTTATTATTTAATTAAATGGAAGTTAATTAATTAATTAATTATTTATTTAATTAAAGATCAAAATATTTTTCTGACTAGGAAATATGTTTCCTAGTATTATACTATTGGTAGTAGTATACTAAAAAATAAAAGACTTTATTTGGTAAGTAGATAAATAAGAGATTTGTTTATCTAGTCAAATTAGGAAGTCTTTGAGATAGTCACAAATACACTAAAGAGTTGGATTAGGGTTTGGAATTATAAGGAAATCTACCTAGGGTTAGGATTTAAGTCAAAAGACAAATCCTACATGGTAGAGGATTTTGGCCACAATATATAAATATATATTAAATATATATGGCACAATGCCGAAAATATATATGTATATAATGCATGCAGTATTAATTCTGCATGATATATATATATTGGTTTAGGCGTGCAGTATAAGCACATTTTTTTGAGAGGTGTGCAGAATCGATGCACTTATATATTATTTGTGCAAAGTGCAGAATTCGGTGCACTATATATTTTAATATATATAGATATTATATATAGAAAGAATTGGGCTAACCCTAAGGCAAGGCTTGAGAGTTTTTCTTTTGCTTAAGAAAAATAGAATCCAACTCTATACATTAGTGTGATATTTTCGGCCAAGAAGAAAAAGAGAAAAGATTGTTCTTATTTCGATAGTGCACTAGTAACTTTTGTATCAAAAGGTTTTGTGCACAATTTGGAATAAGGTTCACGCGAGTTTCGATCTAACGATTGTGAATTCAAAAGTGACCGGAACCTTCTTTGTAATCTCTTGGAAGTTTTTGTGACTAACGAATAAGAAAAGATTTTGTTATCCATCCTCAGGTACACAATTCAAAGAAAGGGAGACCACACTCCTAGGTGATTCATGTTCGTGATTGGATTGGAAGATCTTGTGGATTACCATCGACGCAATGTCAATCGGATCACGCGACAAAGGTATGATACTTTTGATTATATATGTTTAATTAATTAGAGGGTTAAGGTTCAAAATATGGAAAAATTTTAAACTATACTAAACTCTATTTTAGTCTCGCTTCCGCTGCGTGACCGTATTTTTATCTACAGTATGATAAATATATCTAGGGGGGGTGAATAGATTTTAACTATTATTACCCAATTTTCGCATGCAAGTCAATTTTACGAAAATGCCCCTACTAGTTAAAAATACAAGCAAGTGTAATATAGTGCGGAATTTAAATAACACTTGATGTATATGTGGAAACCCAACCACTGGGAAAAACCACGGGCTGTTTAGTGCGCTACACTCGGACCTCAAAATCCACTAATTGAAATGGAGTTTACAACCTATGTAGCCCTCGTCTAACACTCTGGTCAATAACCCCCCAGTTCTACCACTCGGGCCTTTAAAAATGGCTCTAGTCCAATTGCTTGAGGCCTAAGCCATCTTAGCCTCAAGACTTAATTCTCTATGAAGAGATTATGCAACCTATGTGAATATGTATAAATATTCAAATAACAAACAAGGCTAGGTAACCTTAGATGCTTATCTAGGATGATGATATAATCAATTTAAATCAACCCTAGATATCAATTGCTAAATGACATGTCAAATAGCTTAGCTAAAAAAGATTAATCGAAAACGTAATTAGCTATCACAAAACAACACTCAATCAATTCATCACAATTAATTCTCTATTCTTGTATTTATCATATGATCAAAAACATACAAGTAAATTAAAAGAGAATAGCTTGATAGTAAAAATACTAAAATAAGATGAACTTAATCAAAATCTTACCAAGCAAATTGTGATGATGCAAACCCAATCATGGATGCATTCTATATAGTCATAGAAGATGCAATATGAAATATGATGCAAAAAGGATTTGATTTGAGTGTTTAAATGTGAGTTCTTGATTTGATTTTTTCTCAAAAATCTCTCTTTGAAGTTTAGGGTTCTAAGGACTCAAAGAACTTAATCAGAGAATGAGAAAGTAAGATATTTATAGACATCAAGAATTGGGCATGTGAAAAGACAATTTTGCCCCTGAAACGCACCAATCGGCGGTTTCATTTGGTGGCCAGACCGCCGTTTACAACCGCCGAATTGAACCCGAGAAGAACAGGGGAACAACGGCGGTTTCATTCGGCGGTTTCGAAACCGCAGATTAAACCGCAGAATCAAACCCGAGAGATGTAAATCGATCAGGTATTAATGGCGGTTTCGAACGGCGGTCGGTGGCCGCCGATCGTAACCGCAGAATCACCTCAGTCCTTTCTAGACTGAAATGGTGGTTTCAATTCGACAGCTAGGCCGCCGATCAAACCGCCAATTCACCAGTGATGGTGAATCTAAAGGAAAAGCCAAGAGCATTCTCCATGGGCGGTTTTTGCGCAAAACCAAGCACATTCTAGTGCATGCGCGGACGTTTCCGAATACTATCGGGAAATGAATTACTAAGCACATATACACACAACAAGATATCAAATAAAGTGCTAGTGTGTAAAGTGACATGTGAAGAGTATGCACACAAGAATAAGTATGCTAAGGGTGTGTGTGCTAACTAAATCTCTTCAAAGAAAACCAAGCACTAGAAATTATACCTTTGGCGTGCTTGTCCCTTGAGGTCTTGAAAGGGCCTTCGAGCATGAAGTTCAATCACCTAAACTACCCTTACACAAACAACCCTAACAAGTGGTTTGTCCACGAAATAAGCCAATCAAGATATGGGAATCCTTACAATCTCCCCCTTTGGCTATTTCGTGACAAAACCACCACTCACATTGATTCCTCACAACATAATAGAAACTACGGGTCTACAATGATTTTCTACTTTACAAAGATACATAAAAATAATCTTGAAGTTTTCAATCTCAAGTAGAACAATCAATCCCAGAAAGCAAAGTTTCTATACTTTCCAATTCAAGAAAAATGTGAGATTAATCAAGTGAGAGCATAAACAAGCATTTGCATTCTACAAATTTAAGTACAACAAACAACATCATGCAATGTTTGATGAATGCAATGCTCCCCCTCAATGGGTTACTCCCCCTCAATGTATTGTCTCCCTAACATGCACAATTGCTACCACAATTTGCAACTCCCCTTACCACCATTCTACTCCCCATTTTTGTCATGATATAGGCAAAGGAGTAGTCCCCAACCGGGTCACTTAGCAAAGAGAGATAGTAGCAAACTATATACTTGCATAATCATATAATCCACTTTACGCAACTCAATCAATTGGAGAGAAACAAGGAGATTTATTTAAAATAAATGTGTGAATCAAAACATGCTTTGTATACAAGACATGTAGCATTCAAGTCCAAAATACAATGGTATTTGGCAAAGCAAATGACAAAGGTTTCTAATAAGAATTCAAACCAATTTCACTAATGTCATGAGAGAAGCAAGGTGTTGACGGTGAAATTTGGATTGCCATGCACTCAACAATTATATTAATTCAATGTAAAACGAGAAAATAAAGAATGCATGCTAGAGACAGATTTTACGTGGAAAACCCTTGAATTGGAAAAAACCACGGCGCCCCAGAGGGCAGAAAGATAATACTATGCTTATTGCTTTGTTTACACACTTAGATCTCTCCTACAATTGCTCTCTTCTCTCAGTTCTTGAACCTCCTCCTCATGGGATAGATGGTTCTATTTATACATGTTAATTAGGGTTTCCCCTTGCTTTTAGCCGTGTTGGTGGTAGGATTCCCCTTTTGATTTGTACTAGGATTCCCATGTTGTCACGGATTCGGATATGCTTGATCTCTTTTCCTTTTTATGATTCCTTGTTGCCATGGGTCTTTTAGAAGTTAGGGTTTATTTTTGTGTTCATGCCGGGTCGGTTTGGACCCAGTACGTTGATGCAGCGAACACCTCCACTTCTGGGTATTACCTTTCGGCGACCACGTTTCTATCTTTGGCGAGTAAATGTCTAGCTCTGGTGACCACACTCTTGACTTATTGACTTAAGACGGCACACTGACTGGCCACGTTTTTCTCCCTTGACCTGGTCAATGTGTGACGTGGCCACCTTTTCTTCAGCATTTATTGATTCTGTTGATGACGTGTCTGCTTGGCGAATTTATACATACAACAATACCCCCATAAATACTTCGACCCGAGTGAATGATTTGGTCCTTTTAATTCACTTGCCTTTGCGAGCAATATTTATATCCATGCTTTTAAGGTTTCGGCGCGTTTTATAAATAACTTCCTTCTTTCTTCTTTTCACCACGTGTTGCATTGATTGGTTGATTCTTCCGGTGCAAGTTTTTAATTTTAGCCACACAATCTCTGGTGCTTCCACTCACTTGACAGGCAAAGGTACGCTCTGGCTGCTTGGTGATCCCCGAGACGCCACATGTCCATTATTTGGTGGTGATTATTGCGGCTGGTTACTGTGACCGTCACTCATATTAATTGTGTATCCCTTATCTGATTTTCTTTTTGAATTTCAAAGTTCCCTCTTATAAGGCCCGATCGTTTCTTCTTCCTTATTTTACCCTTTTCACTTATTCTTCTATTTTCTTGTTCTTTCTCTAACAACAGAATTCCTTCATTCTCTTTCCTTCTTCTCCCTTAGACATTTCTTCCGCTAATTTCTTTTATTTTATTCCATTGTCGGACGGTTCCCATTGAACTCGATCGTGATTATTTCTTGGCATCCCCAAATCTCCTGCTCATTCTCCGGACCTAGGGTTTTTCTGGTGAGTTTTTATAGATCCCTCCTTACATTCTTCTCTTTTTAATCAGATGGTGCAAGCTATAGAGCTTGGTGACAAATGTACTGCGGACAAAATTGAATCTTTGATTCGCAACTTTCACCCAGATTCTCCGATTCCACTTTCTGTTTTCGTTCCATCTTCTGAAGATAATTTTATCCCTAACATTTCTCCTTTATCCTCCAATAGTGATTCTCCAGTGATGCCGAGGTCTTCTAACCAGGTGGTAGCAAACGACGCGCCTCTAGGGCCCCTCGTGAGTCCCTACTGGATACACAAACGACTGTTGACTCTAACATTGAAGACCATCAACGAGATAGGCTACATTTTTCGTTAGATCGTCCGTGCTCCTTCGACACAGAAGTTAATGTGGTTGGTGAGGGCGAGCTTCTCAAGTATAAGAGTCGCTTTGATATTCCAGACTCGGTGACTTTGATGCCACCTGGTGATCGAGCAATGTGGAATCCCCGCGAAAATGCGGTCGCCATTTATGGTGCCATGCTCAGCTGTGGGGTAACCCTTCCCCTTCAGCCTTTCATCGCCAGGTTTCTCGCGGAGGCTCGAATTGCGCCGGCACAACTCGCCCCAAATAGTTATAGGATATTGATGTGCCTGTGCCTAATATGGAAGTTGAAGGGTTATGGGCCCCCTACTCCTCGCGAGATCTGTCATTTTTACACGTTAAGACAGGCGGGCAATGGTGGCACGTATTTCCTTCTCTCCTCACCTGTGAAGAACTGGATCCCTGAGGGCGCGGTGAACCCTAGTCAGGTAGAGATTTCCAGTGATGAGAAGAAGAAAGGTTTTATTTGGGGCTTTCCCACTTCAAACAAGAGGTGGAAAAATAGTTGGTTTTTTGTTGGTGGTGAGTGGGGCCGAGATGTGCCAGCCAGCAGTCGCCGTAACCTTTCGGCGAAGAAAGTTCCTAGGCACTTCACATCTCCTGAAGCCTGGTCAAAGGCAGTCCCCGTTTTGCTAGATGGGGAGATCTCTCACCTTGCCGTGGCGGCCGTCCTTCCTTTAGACTCGAGGGATAGGTCCTTCCTCTTTGATAAGGAGAAAATGATCGCTCAACGGGTTTTCCTACGCCTACCTGCTAGGCTACCTCATCGTAAGTCTTTATCAGTTTTTTTTTTCTTTTGTATTATTGTTTCTTTTTATTCTGTTAGTGACACTTGGTTTATTCTTTGCAGTGAGTGACTTTGATACCGTTTGTGACTTACAAGCCCGGGCAGTGAAGAATTCTGAGGCTGCCAGTAAAAGACATGCTGCTAGTTTGGCCAAGGAGGGAATTGCTAGCCTGGATGGTGATGATCCCTCGAACGGCGAGGAGGCTGGTGATGTTACTAGGGGAGGTGTCGAGTCGGGGGAGCCCCCTATACGTGTAGAGGTTGCTACGAATGCTCCTGTTGCGGCTACCCCTCCTGTGAATAGTCCTGCTACGACTACTCCCAGTCGTAAAGGTAAAGAAAAAATGGGTGCTTCAGGAGGGGTCAGTGACATCCCTACTTTTAACGCGGATGTCCCTGAGACTCCTCTTGATCCTGCGAGTGATCTGGTCCCCAGAGCTGGTAGAGGTAAACGCCCAGCTGAGGGTACCCCTGATCATGCTGCTCGACCCCCTAAGTGGGCATTAAGGGTAGTGCAGTATGTTGTCTCTTCAGACGAGGAGGGTGCTGACGAGCCAGCTATTACCAAAATTTCCCCTACTCAAACGGCTGTTCGTGAGGGTCCTGCTGAGGGGACTGATGCAGCGGTGCCTCCCCCCGAGGAGGTTGATGAATTAAATATCCCTTCTTCTACTCCGTCTCGAACAGCCTCTCCTCCGGTGGCCATGGGCGAGTCAAATGCTTTTTCAAATCAACCTAGGCCATCTAGTCAGCCAGAGTCAGTTGATCGGCCAGGACCATCAAAGCAACCTGGAACCTCTGCTTCTGGTTCAGGTTTTGCCCATGAAGCCCCTCCTACGAGACCCACAGAAGCCGAAGAAGGGACCGTGTCTCTTTCTGATTTTTTGGCTACCGAAATTTGTGCGCACCTAGTTAATAATGATGTGTACATTGGTGAGGGCTGGGAGCATGTAAAAGACAAGTCCTGCAACAGGAAGATGGAATTTTTCTTCAACTGCCACTCTTTGGTAAGCTTCTCGCCATAAATCTATGTATCTCTTTCATACATACTTCTTAATTCGGCTGTTTCTCTTTTCAGATGATGTCTGAGTTGGCTGACACCTACAAGTATGGGAACAAGGCTTCCCGGGAGATCAAGCGTTTGCGCGAGAGGGCTTCTACTTTGGCTGTTGAGAAGCTTTCTACCGAAGAATCCTATGCTCAACAGCTTGCTCAGCTAAGAGAGTCCTCCGATGGTCATCTGTCTGCTCAACTAGCTGCCGAGGAAAAACTCTCTGCTGCTGAGGAAGAGATTCGCTCGGTGAAGGAGTGTTTGTCTGCTAGCCAAGAATCCCTTGCAGCCCATTTGGAGGTTGAGCGGGTAACTGAGGAGGCTAAGGAGAAAGCTGAACGTGAGGCGCTGGACTTGCGCAATCAGTTATCTTCGCGTGAACTCATCTTTGATCATTTAAAGGCTGTTTTGGAGGTTGAACCAGTTGATCGCTTCAAGAGATCCCCTGCCTACGACGCGCTTTTGTTGCGCGAATTTGAACGAGGCATGAGGCAGTTGAAGAAGTTCTTCGCCATGAAGGACCATTCGAATGATAAGGCTCTAAGGCGCTTTGACAGGTCTCTCCAACAGCATATGGCCAGCGGGGTGGATTCGATTAAAGAGCAGATAAAGCGATGGAAAGCCCACTGCCGTTTTAGCAGGACTGAGCCTCATCCCATGCATCTAGAAATCCCCAGCAAGCGTGTCTTCAATACATACTATTCTGGTCAAAAGGGCAGCTTCTCTGGTTCTGGTGCTGAACCTGATTTGGGTCCTGTTGCTGGTAGGGATTATGGGCCTTTCATGCCAGATGGGGATGAAGAAGTCACCTGGCCTTCTGAGGACGAGATCGAAGATGAGGAAGACAGCGAGGGCCCTTCTGCAGCTAGTTGAGATTAGGTTTTAGGAATAGCTCATAATTGTAAATATCTATATATTTTTTGAACCTTCGAGTGTAAATGATTTTCTGATTCTATAAATTATTTTATAACTCCTTTAGCTCTATTTTTGTTCAGCTGCCTTTGTTGAGTTTTCGGCTTACTTAGTGTTTCACCAAGTTTTTAGCATATTTTACAGCTTTATTCAGCTGCTATTGCTGAGTTTCAGCGTACTCAATGTTTGTCAGGACGTATCCGACCATACACTAAGTTTTTAACATGTTATTTAGTCAGCTGCCATTGCTGAGTTTCAGCATATTATTGGGACGTCTCCCTCATGCTTTTTGCTTGTCTTTTTGGTTTTCAGCTGGCTTTTTTGTCTCTTTAGGGATTTTACTTTTCCCGTAATGGTGATTGCCAATTTCTATAACTTGGGATTTTTTTTTTCCAGTTTGCTGCGAGTATGAGATTCATTTGTACCCGATGGTAGTGATGTATGACGGCGAATGCCCTTTGTGACTGGCGAGTCAAATCACGAATTTTCAGTAATAAATTACTCTTTATTGAATACTTCCTGCAACTCTTGTTAACACAGTCACAGATAAAAATGCTAAAATGAAAACTGTCTAAGAATAAAAAAAGATTGAAATAAATCCTAAAAGTAAGCGAGAAGTCAAGGGTAATATGTCTTCAAGTATTGCGCATTGCATGGCCGAGGTAGTTCGCCTAAACCCTCTCGAGTAATGCGATATGCCCCGTGACTAGCTATGCCTGTAATTTGATAAGGCCCTTCCCATTTGTCCGTGAGTGATCCTGCAGCTTTGTCTCTTGTTCCTGGGTTCACCCTCTTCAGCACCAATTCGCCAAGCGCGAACCTCCTCTCACGTACATGTGAGTTGTAATATCTGGCTACCCTCTGTTGGTACGCAGTGTTTCTTATTTTTGTGCACTCTCTTCTTTCTTCTAATTCATCCAGACCGTATTTGAACATATCAATGTTGAGTTCCGGTTGAAAGAGTTGTACCCTTGGTGAAGAGAAAGATGTTTCCACGGGAATGACAGCTTCAGCTCCGTAAGCCATGGAATATGGGGTCTCACCTATTGAACCCCTTTCTGTGGTTCGATATGCCCAGAGTACCTGTGGTAGTTTATCTGCCCAGCTACCCTTTTTCGTTGCCAATTTAGCTTTCAGGTTGTGTTTTATGATCTTGTTCACTGCTTCAGTTTGGCCATTCGTCTGCGGATGTGCTGGGGAGGCGTAGTAGTTGTTGATGCCATACTTGTCACACAGCTCCCTGAATCTCTTGCCATCGAATTGGGTCCCATTGTCCGTGATGATGGTGTTTGGTATCCCGAATCTGTACATGATATTTTTCTTCACAAAGCTTATAGTGTTTGCTTCCGTTATATGCACCAATGGTTCGGCTTCTACCCACTTCGTAAAATAATCCACGGCTACTATGGCGTGCTTCACTCCTCTAGTTGCTGTTGGCATTGGGCCAATCAGGTCAATTCCCCACATGGCGAATGGCCAAGTGTAAGGTTTATAGTTTGTGTTGGCATTAATTCCATATCAAAACGTGTTTCTCTGGTAATGGTTAGTGGTTCGTATTTTGAAGAATTAAGAAGACGAAGAATGTCTCAACCACAATTAATTCAAGAAGTCGGTTTTTAAGAGATTCGTGCGTCATTGTTCAACAAAGGTATTAAAGGACCTCATATCTCTTACAAGGCTAGGCACACACTCACACATAGCATTCTTGTGTGTTCCTTCATGTTTAAACATCACTTATGTTTCACTTTCACACACCACAAAACATGCTCATGCATTTTCATTTTCTTGACAATCTTTGTTCATTGCATGTTCTTAGACAATGTCTCGGAATTAGCATATGTGTGTGTCTTTGTGATTGTATGTTTTTGTATTTGTGTTTTTGGACTTGAACATGTTCTTATTTAATGCCTTATTGAGTTCCGGTCATTTCGGTTACTCATTCATAAGGTTTCGAGTTCAAACGATGTAGCTACGCTACTTTTTGTTCTCATTCGTTGAGTTGACTTCATCGTCGTTTTCTAAGATGATTTCTCAACCATTTTTTGAAGTTGTGTAGTCGTCGTCGTGCGTAAGAGAGTCACGGTTCGTAATCCGAAAACGGATTCGAAATCGGAGTTCGGATGCTCAAGATACGGGCTGAAGAACCGAGGGTGCGCGAGAGAAAACAGTGCAGGCCGTGAGGCCACGGGGCCTGGCCGTGTGGGAGGCCATGGGCCCCACGGCCAAGGGGGCTCTCTGCCCCCGTGAGGCCCACGCCCCCCCCCCCCCCCCCCCCCCCCCCCCCCACGGCCTGAGGGTGACGTGGCCTCACACCATTGGCCGGTTTGGTCTCTCTCTCTCCTCCTTATATCTTCCCTCTCTCTCTCCATTTGAAATTTTTAAGAAGAAAAATTGTATTTTCCCGTCAGCCCTCTCCTCTGAATTTTCAGAACTTCAAAACACCATATCTTCCTCATCCGAAGTCGGATTTGAGTGATTCAAGTTGGAGAGTGTTCGTATTTGATTCCTTCATCTTTTCCAATTGGTTTGGTAGCTGTTTGATCGTGATTTCTGGTGGTTCCAACCTGATTTCCGAACCAGCTGTTGAATCTAAGGTAATGGACTAATCTTTGGGATTTCTTTCTTTTTAATCTTGCATTTGCTTGGGGTTTCTTCTTCTATATCTTTGATTATGTTTGGTAAAAGCTATTGAGAAAGATAGCTTGATTATCATTCTAATTGAAAGTCAATTTATAGACTAATGTTGACTAGTTTCTATGATTCTAGATTTTACATATGTTTGTGAGTTGTATTGTGATTAGAATGGCATCTTAGGTTGTTTGAAACTTGATTGAATCAATTTTGTGATAACTGACCTTGAGATTTGATTTGATCTTTTGATTGATGAAATCTAGGATTTGTGTATTTGTTTGTGATTTAGAGAAATCTAGGTTTTGATTGATGTATATCTCAAATCCTTGCTCTATGTTTTTAGCTAGAATATTGATTGATTAAATCTCATATATCTAGCATTTTATTGTATGTTGATTGCATCTTGAACTTGTACTTAATGAATAAATTTTGATTCAAGTGTTGTATATGTGTATGAGACTTTGAGCTTATGTGTTTGGTGTTTCACATGCTTAGGTTTTATTATCATATTTTGCATCTAGACTTTCATTGAATGTGTTATCACATGTTTAGGTCTATTTGTACCATAGAATGTATTGATCACATGTTCTATGTTGATTTGATTGTTTGCATTATTTGCATTCACATGATCACACTAGGAAGTCCTTGTAAAAGGTGTGAAGTCTTGGCTAGAGTCGGGGTGACTCGGATAGCCAAGCAAGAAGACTTGCCTAGAGTCGGGATGACTCGGATAGGTAAGCAAGAAGTCATGGCAAGAGTCGGGAGGACTCAGATAGTCATGCATGGGAGGCTCCCTAGAGGCAAGAGTGCCTTGGATAGGGAGTTGGCTAATATATTGGTAGGCTTAGGCGTATGGTTAGACATAGACTCCGATAGAGCGGGGTACACGGGAGGTGTATGCACTCTTGAGGAATTTCTAATCTTCCATTGATGTTGGTTTTGTGTGGTGTCCAATATATGGTGGTTTCACATCATTGAGGGATTTCACACTTTCCAATAGGGTTGGGTAGGCTTAGACTTCACTAGGTTGGGTGAGCTAAAGATTGGTCACTTTGTGAATGTTCTATGTTTACTTTTCAATAATATAGTACCCAATGGTTGTAGTTCAACCCGTGGATGTTTCCTCCTTGGAGGTTTTACCACGTTAAAAAATCTCTTATGTTAATTCTTCCTATCTCTTCTCTTATATTTTAATTGTATATTTTATTATCTTGATTCATAATATTCTTTTGTGACATATTGTGAAGCAAGACTTTGTATAGTGTGATTTGTGGATTCATTCTTTTGATCATTTTTGTATCTATGATTCTTTTGTATATTGTAATTTTTGTATAGTGATATTTGATCACTCTTGTAACTCATTGAACATCTATTGAAATACAAGCTTACTTTGTTGTTGTGTTTATTTGTTCTTATACCTCACACAACTAGATGATATACTTAGACTTTGCTCTCATGATTGTATTCTCATATTGTCTATGTATGTCTTCCTTGGCTTATTTTGTTGTGTGTAAGGCTACCTTGAGGGACAAACGAAAGTTTGTTCAAGGGTTTGAAAAAAGGTGTAAAAACCTATTCACCCCCCCCTCTAGGTATGCTTTAAGCATTTAACTACGTTTGTATACTTTCACCAAGGCGAGGTAATACTCTGCAAGAGTTCAGGTGGTTGGCGGATGTTATTGGCAATTTTTTGACACGCCTCACATCTTGCTGCCACTCTTTTAGCGTCAGTGAATAGTGTTGGCCAGTAAAAACCCTGCCTTAATGTTTTGTGGGCTAGGCTGGCACCCCCAGCGTGATTCCCACAATTTCCACTATGTATGCTTCTCAGGATACCTTCTGCTTCTTCAGGCCCGACACATCTCTGCAGCGCCCTTGAGTACCCCATTTTGTACAGTTCTCCATTGAGTACTGAATATCTTGTAGCTCTGTACTTCAATCATTTTGCTTCTAATGGATCACTTGGGAGTACATCATTGACGAGGTACTTTTTGATTGATATGATCCAGCTATCTCTTTTGCCAAAGACTGCCCCAACTTCCTTCGGTTTGACTATACTCGGCTGCAGCAGGAGGATCATAGAAATAGTTCTGGGCCAAATGTTGATCGTGGCGAATGCCAATTTGGCCAAGGCGTCAGCCTGTTCATTTTCTTCTCTGGGGATCTGAACAATTCTGTATTCTTTGAATCTTTCCAGTAGCTCCTTTGTTAATTCCAGGTAGGCGATCATGCTTTCATCTCTCGCCTGGTATTCATCTAGCACCTGATTGACAACAACTTGAGAGTCGCTTAAGATTTCCACTTCATCTGCTCCTAGTACTGTGCAAACTTTTAGTCCTGCTATGAGTGCCTCGTATTCAGCTTGATTATTAGTAGCTTTGAAGTCAAAACGCAGGGCACATTCGACTAAGTCTCCTTCCGGGGTTGACACCACTACCCCTGCCCCGCTGCCGTGCGTGTTTGATGACCCAGCAACGCGGAGTTGCCATTTGAATACTTTCTTGTTTTGCTCCACCATCATTCTTGCCACCTCTATGCTTGGCTCGATGAACTCTGCTACAAAGTATGCTACTGCTTGGGCTTTGATTGCTGCCCTTGGAAGATACTCTACATCGAATTCACTCAACTCGATCGCCCACTTCGTTAATCGACCGAATACTTCTGGTTTTTACAGAATTAATTTCAGTGGGTAGTTGGTGTATACTCCGATTTTATGAGCCTGGAAATATGGCCTTAACTTCCTTGCTGCTGTTATTAGAGCGAGTGCCATTTTTTCGGCCGGTGAGTACCTGGTTTTGGCTGGTAACAGTGCTTTACTAGTGTAGTATATTGGTTTCTGGATCCCCTCCTCTTGTCTTACCAGCACGGAACTTGTGGCTGCTTTAGAGACGGATAAGTACATATACAATGTTTCTCCTGTTTCCAGTTTTGATAGCAGCGGTGCTTGCCCGAGGTAATCCTTCAAGGCCTGGAAAGCTCTTTCACAATCCTCGTTCCACTCGACCTCCTTTCCTTTCTTTTCTTTAGGGCTTTGAAAAATGGCAGGCATCGGTCCGTTGATTTAGCTATGAACCTGCTCAGCGATGCCAGGCACCCCATGAGTCTTTGGACGTCCTTCAAAGTTCTTGGTGAGACCATTTTTGCCAGCGCTTGGATTTTTTTAGGGTTCACCTCTATTCCTCTTTGATGCACTTGATATCCTAGAAATTTCCCAGACGGTACGCCGAACACTCATTTTGCTGGATTTAACTTCATTCCATACCTAACTAACACATCGAATGTCTCCCCTAACCAACACATCGAATGTCTCCCTTAGGTCATCTATTTGCTTATCTGCTGTGATGCTTTTTGTCAGCATGTCATCAACGTAAACCTCCATATTTCTTCCTATCTGTCTGGCGAACATTTTGTTGACTAAGCGCTGGTAAGTTGCTCCAGCGTTTTTCATGCCGAATGGCATGACTGTGTAACAATATAACCATTGATCTGTGGTGAACGCTGTCTTCTCCTCATCTGGCTTGTGCATTTTTATCTGGTTATATCCTGAGTATGCATCCATGAAACTTAATGTTTCATGTCCGGCTGTTGCATCGACCAACTGGTCAATTCTTGGTAGCGGGAAGCTATCCTTGGGGCAGGCCTTGTTCAGATCGGTGAAGTCGACGCACATCCTCCATTGTCTGTTTTTCTTTTTCACTAGAACTACATTCGCCACCCATTCCGGGTACTTAACCTCTCTGATTGATCCTACGGCGAGCAACTTGGACACCTCCTCTTTTATTGCCGCACTTCTCTCTGGGTTAAAGCTTCTCCTCTTTTGCACTACTGGTTTGCATTTTTCGTTCACATCCAAGTTGTGTGAAATCACACTTCTTTCAATCCCCGGCATGTCTTCATGGCTCCAAGCGAAAATATCCTTGTACTCTTTCAACAAGTTTGTCACATCTCTCTTAACCCGTTCAGTCAGTCTTGCTCTGATCTTGACTGTTTTGTCCGACTCTGCTTTGTTTAAAACAATCGACTCAGTTGGCTCTTCCTTTTCTCTGCTCGTTTTGTCCCTTCTGTCCAATTCAAAAGTTTCCGAGTTATCCTCCTGCACTTTCTTGTTTACCTCGAATATGCTTAATGTCTCCATCCCTGCCTTATCCTTGAAGATTGACAGGTTGGCGCGGCGTGCCATCTTTTGTGACCCTTTCAATTCTCCGACTCTGAATTCTGTAGGGAACTTTACTTTCAATGCGTGGGTTGAAGTGACGGCTCGAGCTTTGTTAAGAAACGGTCGACCAAGCAAAGCATTATACGGCCAATTATGGATGTCGACTCCAACAAAGTCCAGCAGGATTGTTCGCCTACATGGTGCTGTACCAAACCTCACCGGCAGCTTCACAGTTCCCAATGATCTTACTTCTGCACCCCCGAAACCTTTCAACGGCACATGGAAGGGTTCTAGGTCCTTTCTATCCAGCCGCAACTCATCGTATACCCTAGCACTTAGAATATCAGCTGAACTCCCATTGTCAATCATTACTCGAAGGACATCCCTGTGTGCTATTCGAACCCCCACTACGATTGCATCATTAGGCTTTGCATCAATTCCGTTTGAGTCTTCTGCTGTAAATATTATGGGGTCATGTCCTTCTCTTCCTTTCTTGGGGTTTCTTTGCACATAATTGATCTCCATGCTTCTGCTATCATACATTACTTCTCGGACTTCTGACATCCATTCTCGATTGCTTCTCCCAGTATGAGGTCCGCCAAAAATGGTGTTTATGGTGACGTTAGGGTTGTTTCTCCTTACACTCTTTCTTTCCTGTCCGTTTCCTTGGTGGCTATCCTGGCGACCACCGTGCTTGTCCCCTTTCAAAGCAAAATCCTTCAGGTGCCCATCTCTGATCAAGCTTTCAATATGATCACGCAGCTGAAAACATTTTGAAGTCTCATGCCCATGATCTTTGTGAAATCGGCAGTATTTAGTTGTATCTCTCCTGGCATTTGCTTATTGCTGCCGAGGGTATTTGGCGAGTCCTTTGTCTTTGAAAAGAATACGGTGTGTTCTAAATATGTTATCTAGAGGGAGGGTGAATAGATTTTAACTATTGTTACCCAATTTTCTCATGCAAGTCAATTTTACGAAAATGCCCCTACTAGTCAAAGATACAAGCAACTGTAATATAGTGCGGAATTTAAATAACACTTGATGTATACGTGGAAACCCAACCACTGGGAAAAACCACGGGCTGTATAGTGCGCCACACTCGGACTCGAAATCACTAATTGAAATGAAGTTTACATCCTATGTAGACCTCGTCTAACACTCCGGTCTGTAACCCCTCACTTCTACCCAGCGGGCCTTTATTAGCAACCCTATTCCAATTTGCTTGAGGCCTAAGCACTCTTAGCCCCAAGACTTACTTCTCAATGAAGAGAAACAACCTAAGTGAATATGTATGAATATTCAAAATGCAAATTAGAGCTAGGTTACTCTATATGCTTATCTAGGATAATGATTTTGCAATTAAAACAATCCTAAATGTAAATGGCTAGATGACATGTCAAATAGCTTAGCTAATCAAGATTAATTAAAAACCTAATTAGCTATCACAATCAACACTCAATCATTTTCATCACAAATAATCTCTAACTTGTATCTAGCATATAATCAAAAGCATACAAGTAATTAAAGAGATGTATTAATATGAAAAACACTAAAGTAATATGAAATTAGTGAAGAACATACCAAATAAGATGTGATGATTCAAAACCATGCATGTATCAATTCTATGAAGGCATAGAAGATTAAATATGAAATTTGATGCAAAAGGGATTTGATTTGAGTGTTTAAAGTTGAGTTCTTGATTTGATTTTTTCTCAAAAATCTCTCTTGAAAGTTTAGGGTTCTAATAACTCTAGAAGCTTGATCAGAGAATGAGAAAATAAGATATTAATGGACATCAAGAATTGGGCATGTGAAAAGACAATTTTGCCCCTGAAACGCACCGTTCGGTGGTTTCAATCGGTGGCCAGGCAGCCGATCACGACCGCCGAATTGAGCCCGTGAAGAACAGAGCATCAACGGCGGTTTCATTCGGCGGTTTCGTGACCGCCGATCCGACCGCCGAATTAGACCGAGAGATTAAAATCGATCAGGTATGAACGGCGGTCGTGACCGCTGATCGTGACCGCATAAATGCTTCAGACCTCTCTTGACTGCAACGGCGGTTTGATTCGGCGGCCAGGCCGCTGATCATGATCGCCGATCACCAACAATGGTGAAAACCAAGGAGAAGCCAAGGGCATTCTCCGTGGGCGGTCTTCGCACAAAACTAAGCACACATACGTGTGAGCGCGGACGTTTCCGAACACTATCGGGAAACGAATTACTAAGCACATATACACACGACAAGATATAAAACAAAGTGCTAGTGTGTAAAGTGGCATGTGAAGAGTATGCACACAAATGCAAGTATGATTAGTGTGTGTGTGCTTACTAAATCTCTTTAAAGAAAAATCAAGCACAAGAAATTATACCTTTGGCGTGCTTGTCCCTTGAGGTCTTGAAAGGGCCTTCGAGCATGAAGTTCAAACACCTAAACTACCCTTACATTATCAACCCCAACAAGTGGTTTGTCCACGAAATAAGCCAATCAACAAAACGGGAATCCTTACAGTCTTCTACCACGGAAAGTATTTCCTCCTGATCGCCGGTTAGAGGGGTGTAATGGTTGTACCTTCCTCGAAACCTATTGGCTCGAGCGTTTCCCTTGCTTTCCCTTGGATGCCCCTTTTGGCCTTTCTCATCTCTCTAGTGGTCACGTGATTGTATCTTTTTGTCATCCTTATGTTCTGATTTTGAATCAAGTTTGTGTCCGTGTACGTAACTACCCCCTTGCGCTACTTCTTCTTCTTCCTTCGCCAGTGCATAGTCGCCAGCTATTTCCATCATCTCCTCATAAGTTTTCGGTCTGTCTCTTCGCAGGTCAAAGGATAATCGCCTGCTTTGTAACCCATTGGTGAAAGCGGCGATAACAGCTACATCACTGGCGTCTTCAATTTGAGCAACCTCCTTCCCGAATCTTGCTAGATACTTCTTGATCGACTCATTGCGTTCATGCTTCAAGTTTGATAGATGAGCAAGCGACTTTCTTCTCTGCACACTCCCCATGAATTGTCTTATAAATGCTTTGCTAAGGTTCGAGAAACTGCTTATACTTCCGGGTGGAAGTCTTCCAAACCACCTGGAGGCGAGGTCGCCAAATGTTTACGGGAAGGTGAGACATAGCAGTCCATCATTGGATGAATACTGGGCTATAATGTTGCGGAATCGGTGAACATGACCCTTCGGATCCCTGTTCTCCTTATACTGCTCAATGGTTGGCATTCTAAATTTGTCCGGAAATTGGGTACGAGCAATATTTTCAATGAATGGGCTATCCGACTCATCATTCGAAGATACGTTGCAACCATACCTTCGTGCCATCGCTGAAGCCTTCCTTGATAGCTCTTGTAAGGCGACATCTCGCTGACCAGTTGGCTCCCTTGTTGGATCGAGTCTGCTCTTGACTGTCATTCTCCCATAATTGTCTCTATCATCCGGGCTCCTTTTATCTTCTGTGCTTTCGGATCTTCTCCATCGTGCTCTTTTGGATCGTAATTTCCTTCGTGGACGAGGACTTTTATCTTCAGACGAAATAGAACGGTGTCTCCACCGGTTCCTTTGGTATGTGTCACTAGAATTGATCCCATGTGTTCTTATCTGGTCTCTCTCCTCCCTAGATTCTTCGTTCATCACACCTTTTCCCTTCCTTTGTTTCCTACCCTCGAAATCCTCAGGGTGACCCTTGGGAGTCTCTTCAGTGGATTATCTCGCTTGAGCATCAGGGGTTGCGATGTGAACTTTCGACCGTAGTCTTCCGGGTGGCTGGATTCCCGGAGTAGTTAACTCATAGGGAGACGAAACTCCCAATCCTATGGGAAGCGAAAGTGATTCAGTAAAATCTGTGTTCAATTTACTAAGAAAGTTCGTTCACTGGGATCGGCGATTCTATCGGTCGAAAGCCAATTAATCTAGAAGGATTTACTCTAAATGCGAAAAGACTAAATTGCATAATGCTTTACTTTGGAAGTTTGTTGAAATCTAAAATTAACCTAAATTATGACCACTTGAACTAAAGACTAAAATCAAATTAAATCAAAGATCACACAAGGGATGAATATATGGAGAGAAATACTAGGGAATCGATGCACCTTTATTAGACACTCAATGCTCACACTTAGTCTCGTTAAACACTTCAATCTAGTTTACGGGCTTGTTTTCAAGATAATTCAATTAGGTTCAAAGATCATTTCCAATATTCGCACACGGTCATGCAACGAATACGGAATAATGATCTAGGGTTCTTCCTATTACTCACACACGGTCATGTAATGAGCAATTGTCAAAACCTGTAAATGCCTCACTTTTGATTGGCGTATTTCGTTGGCAAAATCACAATGGGGTTCTATATGTAAAGATAGCTTAAGATGGAAGAAAACCTCATTGCATGATCAAGAGCTTCAAGGAAGGTAGATTTCTTGACTTACTCTATTTTGAAGAGATGTAGTTGCACACACTCACATTTTGCATATTTTGATGATTGCATTTTGTATTCCCAAAAGCCTTGCCATGCATTATTCCTAGGTATACACTTGTTGCAAAGGGCGCTGTTCAAAGCGCCCTACAAGGCGCTGTACGAACAGCGCCCCCTTCAGACCCGATGAGAATGGGTCATTTTTGCATCAGACCTGATGCATTTTTTTGTAGGCGCTGTATGGGCGCTGTACGTACAGCGCCCTACCTTGGCCGAGCAAGTTCAGAATCTTGGCGCTGTTCAGGCGCTGTTCAAAAGCGCTCTTCTGAGCAGCGCCCAGGTAGAAGACGTTTCATCTTCTCCTTCAGGCGCTGTTCAGGTCGCTCTACGTACAGCGACCTGTACAGCGCCCAAGGCATTTTCAGGCCATTTTTTCAAAACGATGTCACTTCACTTGGATCCCATTTATATATGTCTTGATAGTCTTGGCTCGTTTTCTAGAGCAAAAATTATACTTTTGAGAGCATGATTGAGTATCTTCAAGCCAAGGTATCAAGACTTCATCTTTAAGCTTCCAAATCACAAAACCCTTCATCTTGCATCTTTCATTTATCATCTAGCATAATTCTAGGTTGATTTCATCTAGGGTTTTTAGTTTTGCTCATATGACTTGTATCTAGAACATCATTCTCATATCTATATGTTCTTGCTTTACAAGATAGCTTCTTTATCACTTGAATTGATTCAAGATTGCATCTTTATGACTTGACTTAGTTTCAAGATTGTTTTATTGTGGTTTGTGAGTTGTATTGTGATAGATAATGCATATAGGATTTTGGTTGCTTATTTAGTGTTGTTTTATGCATGTCATCTAGTAATATGATATCTAGGATTGTCTAACATGTTCATCCTTGCCTAGATAAGCTTAAATGTCTAACCTTGCATTTTTAGCATCTTGAGTATTTCACATATTCACCTTAGGTTGTGCTATCTCTTCACCTTAGAGACAAGTCTTGTATTTACCTCTTAGGTAGTTTGCAAGCAAGGGACTAGAGTCACTATTAAAGGCCCGCGGGTAGCAAAGACGGATTAGTAAATTTAGGTGTGATGTGGTCAACCTAATTTGTAATCGTATTTGCAAATAGTGGATTCGAGGTTCTCGTGTGGCGCACATAACAGCCCGTGGTTTTTCCCCGTGTGGGTTTCCACGTAAATATTGTGTGTCCTTTAATTTCCGCACTTGTATTTTTTGTTATTGACTAGATTGGGGGCTTTTTCGTAATTTGGACTAATCTCGAAAAATTGGATAAAATTGTTTAAAATCTATTCACCCCCCCTCTAGATTACTTTAGGACACGTTTATTATTTATTTTCAATTGGTATCAGAGCGGGTGCCTTAACATAATGAGGAGATCCCTTGCTCTTGTTAAAGTCTCTTGCATTTGTTTGCATTGTGGTGTGTGCTTAGTTTGTTTGTGTGCATTCATTTCATTCAAACCCAAAAACAATGAGTGGAAATGGAATGGGAGGTGAGGGTGCCTCTAGCACAAGACCCCCCTTGCTCACCGGGGTCAATTACGCCTCATGGAAGGGCAAAATGGAAGCTTATGTGAGTCAAATTCATGACCGGGCATGGATGGTGATTGAAGATGGATACATTCCACCTATGATGACTCCTACGGGAGGTGGAGAGGAAGTCCTCAAGCCGAAGGCACAATGGACTCCACAAGAATTTGAGGCTTCAAAATGGAACAACAAAGCCATGCATGCTATCCTATGTGCCATGGATGACAACCAATACAAGCTCATTCAAACTACAAGGATAGCAAAGGAAGCTTGGGATATATTAGAGACGGCTCATGAAGGAACCGATGTGGTTAAGGATTCCAAGCTTCAAGTTCTCCAAACGCAATTTGAGACCATAAGGATGGAGGATGATGAGTGCTTCAATGACTTCCAAGTGAAGCTCATGGATATAGTAAACCAAAGTCACCAACTTGGTGATCCCTACTCGGATAGAAGAATTAAACAAAAGATCATGAGGTCACTTCCCGAGAGGTTTGAATCCAAAGTGACGGCATTGGAGGAAAATAGTGACTACTCAAGAATGAAGCCAAGTGAAGTCATTGGAAGGCTCTTGGCGTATGAATCTAGGAAAGGTCCTACAACTACACCTCCAAAGAAGCAAAAGAGTCTTGCCTTGAAGAGTGTCAAGGTTGAGAAAGATGAAGAAGACTCGGATGAAGAAATTGCTTTAATGGCAAAGAAGTTCAAGCAATTCATGAGATTTGAGAAGAGAGGGTTTGGCTCCAAGGGAAAGTTTGTAAAGAAGAAGGCTCCTTTCAAGAAAGTGGAGCAAGCTCAAGAGAAAGACCATAAGAAGGGTGTCCAATGCTATGAGTGTAGTGGGTTTGGACACATTGCTCCCGAATGTGCAAATTTGAAGAAGAAGAAAGGAAGAGCCATGACGGTTACTTGGAGTGATAGTGATGACCTAGAAGATGAAGACAAGTCTTCGGATGATGAGGAAGACCAAGTTGCCAACTTCATTGCTTTCTCATCCTCTCACAATAGCAATGAAGTTATGAGTGATAAAGAAGAGGAAGATGACAAGCAAGAAGAAGTGGATGAAAATGACTCAAATGGTGGAAGTAACTCCTCAACGTCAAATCTTGAGTTTGATGAAGAGATGGACTATGATGACTTCATGAGATTCTTTGAGAACTCAAGATTGAAGAAGAAAAAGGAGATACAAAAGTTGAAAGGGGAGAAGCTTGAGTTGGCATCCAAAGTGACTCATTTGAGCAAGGAAATGAGTAAGGCAAAAGAGATTGAAGAAGGGTTGAAGATGGAGTTAGTCTTGGTCAAGAAAAGTGAACAAAGCTTAGGGAAAGAGCTCATGGAAGCAAAAGAGTTGATTGCTAAGATGACTTCCGGAACCGAGAAGCTTGACAAGATGCTATCTTGTGGGAAGAGTCCTAGTGACAAGAAGGGGTTAGGATATGTGGAAGAAATGGAAGCCACATCCTTGAAGAAGATAACTTTTGTCAAGAGCAAGGAGGTTGAGAATGCTCAAACCCCTCAACAATCAACCAAGTGGGTTGAAGTCGGTGAATCCTCTAAGCTAGCACAAGCAAGGATTCCAACAAGAGCTCCTCCTCAACCTAGAGCTCCACAACCAAGACCTCCACAACAAAGGATCCCACAAGCTCAACATGGGGTCTTTCATGCTCAACCTAGAAGACATGCCAACTTGGCTCAACCACAAAGGAGAGAGTTGCCTCAACATCAAATAGCAACTCAAAATAGAAGGAGGCCACAAATGTTTGCTCAAGGCTATGGTATGAATTCCTACTTTACTCCTACTTGCCATTTTTGTGGAATTGAAGGCCATATTAGGCCTAATTGCCTTAAGTATATTAAATTGTGTAGAAGAGAAAGTATGATTGAGAAAAATATGCTTAGAAGAGCCACAATGCATGCACCTAGAAATTTTAGAGCTAATGGACCAATGGCTCCTAGGAATGACCATGTTTCACCTAGGATGAGTAGACATGATGACTATTATTGCTATGTGGCCCAAGTTGCCTTAAAAGCAAATGCCTCTAACACTTGGTACCTTGATAGTGGGTGTTCTAGGCACATGACCGGAAACAAGAGTTTCTTTGAATCTCTTGTGATGGAGGATGGTGGGTATGTCACCTTTGGTGATGGATCTAAGAAAAAGGTCATAGGGAAAGGTAATATATCTATTCCCGGTTTACCCTCCTTGCCCAATGCTCTCTATGTTGATGGCTTGCAAGCCAATCTCATTAGTATATCACACTTAAGTGATGAAGGGCTTTCGGTTATGTTTGGAAAAGTTGATTGCTCTATTCTTAAGGAAAATGGGCAAGTTTTGTTGAAAGGCAAGAGATCAGGTGACAATTGTTATTGTCTTGAGTCTAATCTCATCTCTTGTAACTTGTCTACTAGTGAGCAAATTGAGGTGTGGCACCAAAGACTTGGCCATATGAACTATAGGGACTTGAAAATCCTTGATAGGTTGAATGTTGTTAGGGGCCTTCCCAAGTTTGGGAAAAAGGTTGAGGGAGTTTGTGGACCTTGTCAACAAGGAAAGCAAACTAAGAGTGTGCACAAGAAAGGCAAATATCTCTCCACCAAAGAGCCATTGGATCTCATCCATATGGACCTTATGGGTCCCATTCAAACCGAAAGTTTAAGTGGTAGAATGTACATTCTTGTTGTTGTTGATGACTTCTCTAGCTTTACTTGGACTTACTTCCTTAGAGAAAAGTCCGAAGCCTTTGAGAAATTCAAAATGCTTTGTGTCAAAATTCAAAATGAGAAAACTTCTCACATTAAAAGCATTAAGAAAATTAGAAGTGATCATAGGAAAGAATTTGAAAATGCTAAGTTTGAAAATTTTTGCAATAGTTTAGGCATTTCCCATGAATTTTCGGCCCCTAGGACTCCTCAACAAAATGGTGTTGTTGAGAGGAAGAATAGAGTCCTCCAAGAGATGGCCCGTGTGATGTTGCTTAGCAACAAAGTCCCTAGAAATCTTTGGGCCGAAGCCATCAATACGGCTTGCTACATAGGGAATAGAGTTTTCCTTAGGCCCGGGACTAAACAAACATCCTATGAGTTATGGAAGGGTAGAAAACCCAATGTGAGCTACTTCCACATCTTTGGGAGTAAGTGCTATATACTAAATGACCAGGATCAACTTGGCAAGTTTGATGCCAAGAGTTATGAGGGTATTTTCATTGGGTATGCACTTAATAGCAAGGCCTATAGAGTTTTTAATCTAAAGACTCAAAGTGTTATGGAATCATCAAATGTTGTCTTTGATGATTGTAGGCCCAAACATGATGACCATGAGGAGGATGTTTGTTAGGTGAATGACCTTCCTTTGAAGGAAAGTGGTGAGACTTCTAGTGGTGTGAAGTCAAACCAAGATGAAGAGGATGATTTGCCTCTTAATAGAGTTCCCCCTTTGGACTCTAATGAACCCGCTCCTTGGGTTAGAAAGCTCCATGATAAGGATGATATTATTGGAGAAGTTAGAGAAGGTGTTAGGACTAGGCGTCAAATAGCTAATAATCAATTAGCTACACTTGTTACACCTCTCAAATAGAACCCAAAAAGGTTGATGAAGCCTTGGAAGATGAGTTTTGGGTTCTTGCCATGCAAGAAGAGCTAAACCAATTTGAGAGAAATGAGGTTTGGACTCTTGTTCCTAGACCCAAAAACACCAATGTCATAGGAACTAAATGGGTGTTTAGGAACAAATCCGATGAGGATGGCAACATTGTGCGAAACAAGGCAAGGCTTGTTGCACAAGGATACTCTCAAATTGAGGGTATTGACTTTGAGGAGACTTTTGCTCCCGTTGCCCGTCTTGAGTCCATAAGGCTTCTCTTATCCATTTCTTGTGTGTACAAGTTCAAGTTACAACAAATGGATGTCAAGAGTGCCTTCCTCAATGGCTTATTGCATGAGGAAGTGTTTGTTGAGCAACCCAAGGGGTTTGTGAATCCACACCACCCCTCTCATGTCTATCGCCTCAAGAAGGCTCTATATGGGTTGAAACAAGCACCGAGGGCTTGGTATGAGCGCCTCACTCTTTATCTTGTTGACAATGGCTACTTAAGAGGTAGTGTTGACAAGACTTTGTTCATCAAGTGCACTAAAGATGAGCTATTCATAGCTCAAATTTATGTTGATGACATTGTATTTGGTTCCACCAACCAATCCAAAGTTAGACAATTTGTTGATGTCATGTCTCATGAGTTTGAAATGAGCATGGTTGGTGAACTAAGTTATTTCCTAGGCTTGCAAATCAAGCAAATGCATGATGGGATCTTCATATCCCAAGCTAAGTATGCTAAGAGCCTAGTGAAAAAGTTTGGCCTTGAAAATGCCAAACATTGTGACACACCCATGAGCACCACCTTGAAACTTAGCAAAGATGCTAGTGGAAAGGATGTGGAACAAAGTCTATATCGTGGCATGATAGGTAGCTTGCTTTACTTGACCGCAAGTAGGCCCGATATTTGTTTTAGTGTGGGTGTTTGTGCTAGGTACCAAGCTAATCCCAAAGAGTCTCACCTTGTGGCGGTGAAGAGGATCATTCGGTTTGTGAATGGTACCTCAAATCATGGGATATGGTACTCCTTTGACACTAATCCAAGTCTTGTTGGATTTAGTGATGCCGATTGGGCGGGAAATTGTGATGATAGGAAGAGTACATCGGGCGGTTGCTTCTTCCTTGGGAACAATTTGGTTTCTTGGTTTTGCAAGAAGCAAAACTCAATTTCCCTATCCACGGCCGAGGCGGAATATATTGCCGCCGGTAGTGCTTGCACTCAATTGATGTGGATGAAACAAATGCTAACCGATTATGGCTTGGAGCAAGGTACTCTTACTTTATTTTGTGATAACATGAATGCCATTAACATTTCTAAGAATCCCGTCCAACATTCTAGGACAAAGCACATTGACATTAGACACCATTTCATAAGAGAGCTAGTTGAGAGCAAAACCATTGCATTGGAACATGTGGGAACAAATGACCAACTAGCGGATTTGTTTACAAAGCCTTTAGACACCATTAGATTTGGGAACCTTAGCAAGTCTATTGGGATTTGTCAATTGGGTTGATTTGGTGTGTCTTGACCCCATATGGGGAGCTCAAGCAAAGAGAGCAAAGTTGCATGATCATACATTGTGCCACATTGATATATTTTATGCCTCTTAGTTAATTGCTTGAGATGATTGGTTGTACATACTTATATGTATTTTTCTAAATAAGTGTGCTACATTGCCTTGCTTGCAATCCATGTCATATCTATGCTCAAACATGCATTTTTTGGAATAGGAGATGTACTTCGGAAGTACTTTTTGAATGACCTTTAATTGATCTCCATGACATGATGATTCTTTTTAAATGACATACCTAAGTTGAAAAGTATGAAATGAAGATGTGAAATGGTTGATTGCAAATGTTGTATGCAAAATTGTGTGCAAAAGCAATGTTGAGACTTAAATCAATAAGGATCTTACTATCCAAAGTCTCTCTTTCTTTATTTGTAGAACAAGGCTACTATCATACGGGTATCTTACCCAGAAAAATCAAATAGGGTGCAAAGTCGCTCATGTCTTGTTTTGCCTATAAAGTTGGATATAGTTGCTCTTTATTTTAGAAATTCTAAAATTCTATATCCTTGCTTTTTCCATGACAAAGGGTGAAATTGGTTTGAATTCTATTGGAAACCTTTGTTGTTTGCCTTGCCAAATACCATTGTTTTGGTCTTAGATGCAACATGTCTTGCATGCAAAGCATCATTGTCACACATTTTTTTTAAAAAAATAAATCTCCTTGATTCTCTCTTACTTGGTTGAGGTGCATAAAATTGCCTATATGATTGCACATGTGGTCGTGCTTCAAGCTCTCCTTGCTAATGCTTACCTATTCGGGGAGACTCCCTTTGCCTATCTCATGACAAAATGGGGGAGTAAGGTTTGGGAAGAATTTGTGCTTCTAGGCATTGCATTTAGGGGGAGTTGAGAGTGAGTAACCCATGTTGGGAGATGATTGCATTGAGTGGAAGTTGCATTGCTTGTTTTAATTTTTTTTGAAACCTTTTGAAATGACATTTCTTTTGTTATTAGCATCTCTCCCACACTTGTTCTTGGAAGGTATTTTTCTTGTTGATTGTGTGTAGGTTGGATTTTTTTTCTACAAGCTTGGATTTGACTTGAAGATGTTCAAGACTTAGACTAGGAGCTTAATTGAAATGTAGAAAACTTTTGTTGACCAATCTTTTGTTTTGTGAGGATGCTATGTGAGTGGTGATTTTGTCACGAAATAGCCAAAGGGGGAGATTGTAAGTGCCTCACTTTTGATTGGCGTATTTCGTTGGCAAAATCACAATGGGGTTCTATATGTAAAGATAGCTTAGGATGGAAGAAAACCTCATTGCATGATCAAGAGCTTCAAGGAAGGTAGATTTCTTGACTTACTCTATTTTGAAGAGATGTAGTTGCACACACTCACATTTTGCATATTTTGATGATTGCATTTTGTATTCCCAAAAGCCTTGCCATGCATTATTCCTAGGTATACACTTGTTGCAAAGGACGCTGTTCAAAGCGCCCTACAAGGCGCTGTACGAACAGCGCCCCCTTCAGACCCGATGAGAATGGGTCATTTTTGCATCAGACCTGATGCATTTTTTTGTAGACGCTGTACAGGCGCTGTACGAAGGCGCTGTACGAAAGCGCTGTACGTACAGCGCCCTACCTTGGCCGAGCAAGTTCAGAATCTTGGTGCTGTTCAGGCGCTGTTCAAAAGCGCTCTTCTGAGCAGCGCCCAGGTAGAAGACGTTTCATCTTCTCCTTTAGGCGCTGTTCAGGTCGCTCTACGTACAGCGACCTGTACAGCGCCCAAGGCATTTTCAGGCCATTTTTTCAAAACGATGTCACTTCACTTGGATCCCATTTATATATGTCTTGATAGTCTTGGCTCGTTTTCTAAAGCAAAAATTACACTTTTGAGAGCATGATTGAGTATCTTCAAGCCAAGGTATCAAGACTTCATCTTTAAGCTTCCAAATCACAAAACCCTTCATCTTGCATCTTTCATTTATCATCTAGCATAATTCTAGGTTGATTTCATCTAGGGTTTTTAGTTTTGCTTATATGACTTGTATCTAGAACATCATTCTCATATCTATATGTTCTTGCTTTACAAGATAGCTTCTTTATCACTTGAATTGATTCAAGATTGCATCTTTATGACTTGACTTAGTTTCAAGATTGTTTTATTGTGGTTTGTGAGTTGTATTGTGATAGATAATGCATATAGGATTTTGGTTGCTTATTTAGTGTTGTTTTATGCATGTCATCTAGTAATATGATATCTAGGATTGTCTAACATGTTCATCCTTGCCTAGATAAGCTTAAATGTCTAACCTTGCATTTTTAGCATCTTGAGTATTTCACATATTCACCTTAGGTTGTGCTATCTCTTCACCTTAGAGACAAGTCTTGTATTTACCTCTTAGGTAGTTTGCAAGCAAGGGACTAGAGTCACTATTAAAGGCCCGCGGGTAGCAAAGACGGATTAGTAAATTTAGGTGTGATGTGGTCAACCTAATTTGTAATCGTATTTGCAAATAGTGGATTCGAGGTTCTCGTGTGGCGCACATAACAGCCCGTGGTTTTTCCCCGTGTGGGTTTCCACGTAAATATTGTGTGTCCTTTAATTTCCGCACTTGTATTTTTTGTTATGACTAGATTGGGGGCTTTTTCGTAATTTGGACTAATCTCGAAAAATTGGATAAAATTGTTTAAAATCTATTCACCGCCCCTCTAGATTACTTTAGGACACGTTTATTATTTATTTTCAAAACCCATATTTTACACAAAACTCTAAGCCAAATTAACATAGCACGGTCATGCATACATCAATTTTCTTGTTTATTAAGCTTTTGATTCAGATTTAAATGGAACGGTCATCCACATCTAAACCCTAATCTCATGGATAAACTAAACCACAAACTCAAATCACTTGCAGTCACAACATAATCAGAGAGAGTAGAATAAAGCAATTAATTCAATAAACAAAACTAAAACCCAATTGATTAACAAAAGATAGACTAATTGTTCACATAGAGTTATCCAAAATCGGTTACATGAATCCCCTAGTTAGAGGTTTAGTTACACATCAACGGAGAGAACAAAAACATAGAAGAGATGTAGAGAAAACCCGATGTATGGTGGTCGGAGTGATGGGGGACGGCCCCCTTCTGTGGCTTGGAACCTCCCTTGGCTGTCTCCTTGAATTGAAAAGAATATGAAATATTTATAGGTGACTTTTCCTTGTGAACCCCCAATTCTTCTTAGGTTTAGAAAATACACCAAGGGGGAAAGTAGAATGAAACAAGGAATGAGAATCCTTTCCTAACTTGGATTTTCTATCTTGATGATTGACTCCTAATTTGAGTTTAGGAAGTTTCCCAAACATGTTTTGATCTTCTAAAGTTATTAGGATTTGATTTGGGAAGTTTTGGAACAGTTCTGAACCAATTTGGAGTTGAAATCCGCCAAAAATATGTAATACAGCTCATTGGGTCGCTCCGGAGGCATGTTGCCTCGGCAGCTGCACGTCAAGCGGAAATGTTCTGCTCTGGGTCGCTGCCTAGGTCGCTGCCCAGGCAAGTTGCAAGGGGGGTGGTCTGGTCCGCGGTAAACATTTCAGCCCTGACCTTTGGTTACTAAATCAGTCATAACTTCTTCTACGAATATCGGAATTGCAATCCGAAAAGTGCGCTGGAAACTAGACTTCCGGGGCTTTCAATCCATAGGTGGTAGGACACACAATTCAATCGGAGCTGAGAGATATAGGCCCCGAAACATAGAGGTTCTGCACTAGCCGAAAATCATCTTTTCATTGTTTCTTCCGATTTGCTCATTTTCTCCATCTTTTGACTTCTTTTCTTCCAAAATACGATTCAACACCACTTTTATGGAATGTTACCTACACAAGCTCAACAAACACATTAAACCAGCTAATTCACTCGAGAACAAAGCATAAATAATAGGAAATCGGGGCCTAAAATATGTATAGAAATGAACCGATCAGAAAGCCCTATTTTGCTTGCCTCGTTGATTAAGTTTACCAATGCAGTTTGGAAGTGCTGCAGAATCCCAGGGTCGGCTGCCCTAGTTCCTGGCATTGCTGCTGACTGTTCCCCGATCGTCACAGCCCTATCTCCTGTCGGCGCGGTTGGTTCAACAATTAGATCTCCGCTGGAGTTACCATCTTTGTCACTGTCGTTGTTCATGTTTCTCAATTCGCAAGGGTTCCTCGAAGTTTTTGTTCAAGCGACCCCCTCCTTCTAGCGCCAATTGTTGACGGTGAAATTTGGATTGCCACGCACTCAACAATTATATTAATTCAATGTAAAACAAGAAAATAAAGAATGCATGCTAGAGACAGATTTTATGTGGAAAACCCTTGAATGGGAAAAAACCACGGCACCCCAGAGGGCAGAAAGATAATACTATGCTTATTGCTTTGTTTACACACTTAGATCTCTCCTACAATTGCTCTCTTCTCTCAGTTCTCGAACCTCCTCCTCATGGGATAGATGGTTCTATTTATACAAGTTAATTAGGGTTTCCCCTTGCTTTTAGCTGTGTTGGTGGTAGGATTCCCCTTTTGATTTGTACTAGGATTCCCATGTTGTCACGGATTCAGATATGCTTTATCACTTTTCCTTTTTATGATTCCTTGTTGCCATGGGTCTTCTAGAAGTTAGGGTTTCTTTCTATGTTCCTGCTGGGTCGGTTTGGACCCAGTACGTTGATGCAGCGAACACCTCCACTTATGGGTATTACGTTTCAGCGACCACGTTTCTATCTTTGGCGAGTAAATGTCTAGCTCTGGCGACCACACTCTTGACTTATTGACTTAAGACGGCACACTGACTTGCCACGTTTTTCTCCCTTTACCTGGTCAATGTGTGACGTGGCCACCTTTTCTTCAGCATTTATTGATTCTGTTGATGACGTGTCTGCTTGGCGAATTTATACATACAACACAAGGATATAGAGTTTTCATTGATTTTAATTTATGAGCAACTATATCCATCGTTATAAGCCAAACATGTCATGAGCAACTTTGTACTCTATTTGATTTTTCCGGGAATGAAACCCGTATGATAGTAGACATGTTCAACTAATAAAGAAAGAGAGACAATTTGGAATATAAATTCCTTTGAACGGATACAAGATCCTTTATTCATTTAGAGTCTCATAAGCTTTTTCACACAAGTTTTGCATTTAAAAATTGCAATCATCAATTCATGCTTTTTCATTTGAGCATGTCATTTGAATTTCATGCTTTTCATATGTCATTAGCATGTTATAAAAACAACTCATGCTTTTCAATTTTTAAGCATGTCATTAAGAATCATCATGTCATGGAGATAACTATAGGTCATTCATATCATACTTCCTATGTAAATCTCCTTGTCCAAAAATGCATGTTTGAACATAAATATAACATGGATTGTAGACAAGCATGGTTCACACTTATTGAATTGAAAACATATATACATATGTGCAACCAAGCTTACTCAAGCAATCAACAAAGAAGCATAAGATTTTTCAAATATTTGCATGCAACAAGTATGCATTAGCTCTCTTTGCTTGAGTTCCCCATTTGGGGTCATCATCATCCTTCATCAATGAAGGTCATGAGGTCCTATAGACCTCCCAAGTCCATTTGACTTGGTTGAACCTATTTGAGACTTGTTAGTCTCATAGCAAGCGGGTTCATTTTTCCTTATCCACATAGATATGACATTTTTCTTCTCAATGGTCAATGGTTCAAGAGTTTTAGAAATAGTAGGATCATGAACATGAATATTTTCCTTCCTATTAGCATGCACTCTAGCTCTTGTCATTCTCTTTTCAATCATGCTTTTGATTCTACATAATTTAATGAAATGAAAGCAATTTGGTCTAATGTGACCATCAATACCACAAAAGTGACATGTAGGGACAAATTTAGAATTCATACCATGTCCTTGTGCATGCATAGGAGCCTTCCCATGACTTTGTGGTTGAGCGGGTTCAAATCTTCTTTGTTGTTGAACCGGTCTAGCTTGCTTCCTTGATCCATTTTGCATGATTGGCCTTTTTCCATTTAGAGTCATTTGTTAAGGAATGTTGACTTTGGAGACTCTAATGCATTGAGCTTGAGGTTGTCTCCTTAGGGCTTCCTTCACTTAAGCACTTTTTGAACATTGTCCTAGATCAATTTTCTTCCTAGGAGTGTACACCGGTGAGGTTTCTATCTTGCCCAAACTCTTGACAAAGACGGTCTTGGTTGGAGTAGTGATCTCCTTGCTTTCTTCATACCCAATACCTCTCTTGTCACAAGGGTTCTTTCCACTACCAAGAATGTGGTCAAGTTTCTTGGTGCTTGTATTCATCCTAGTCAATGACTCTATAGCTTCATCAAGCTCTCTCTTCAACCCTTCTTCATTCCTCTTAGACAAAGCTAGCTCATCCCTTAGCTTATCTTCAATCATCTTGGATGCCTTAACTTGTTTACTTAAGTGGTCATTGTGTGTTGAAAGCCCTATATTTTCATCCTCTAAAATCTTCAACTTTCTATTGTTCTTCTTCAATGAACTTTCACACTTGACTATAAAGTCATTAACATCCATTTTCTCTACACTTCCATTTGTAGAGTTAGATGAGGAGTCATCTTCACTTGAGTCATCTCCTCCACTCTCCTTCTCACTAATGGAGTCATTTCCCTCATTAAGACCTTCACCTTGGTCTCTTGAGTCAATGAGAGCCATATCCCAATGAGTAGCTTCGCCTATCACCTCTAGAGCTACTTCTTCATCTTTTTCTTCTATGGGATCATTAGTCAAGTCATTCTTACCAACAACTTTACCTTCTACACAAGTGGCCCCAAATGTCGTGTAGTCGATGGTAAGCTCATCACACTTAATGACTTGTCTCCCTTTCCGGAGTCATCACTTTCACTCCACGTGGTGGCCATCACTTTTGCCATCTTGTTCTTCAAATTCCCATAATCGGGTGAGATATATCCTATACCGCCACACTCATAGCATTGGACCCCTTTCTTTTCACTCTTGCCTAGGCTCAAAACTCTTGAAGGAAGCCTTTTTCTTCAAGTCTTGGCCTTTGGATCCAAAGCCCTTCTTCTCGAACTTGACGAATTTCTTGAATCTTCTAAGCAACAATGCCGTCTCTTTGTCCGAGTCACCTTTTTCCTCCTTCTCAACCTTGGAAGCTTTCAAAGCAATCCCTTTTTGCTTTTTAGGAGGTGAAATACTAGGAGCCTTCCTAGATTCATAGGCGAGGAGTCTTCCAATTACCTCGCTCAGCTTCATGTCCTTATAAGTGCTATTCTCCTCTAAAGCCGTCACCTTTGATTCAAACCTAGCAGGGAGAGACCTCATAATTTTCTGCTTAACTCTCCTATCCGAATAAGGATCACCGAGTTGATGGCTTTGATTCACAATATCCATCAACTTGACTTCAAAGTCATTGAAGCACTCGTCTTCCTCCATCTTAAGCAACTCAAATTACATTTGAAGTACTTGTAGCTTGGAATCCTTAACAACATCGGTTCCTTCATGTGCAACCTCTAGGATATCCCATGCCTCCTTGGCTATCCTAGTGATCTGAATCAGTTTGTACTGATTTTCATCCACTGCACATAGAAGAGCGTGCCAAGCCTTCCTATTCCATTTTGAAGTCTCAAACTCTTCAGTGGACCACTGAGCCTTAGGCTTGAGTACTTCTTCTCCACCACCCGTGGGAGTCATCTTATGAGCCACATACCCATCTTCAATTGCCATCCATGCCCTATCATGGATTTGACACAAGTCTGCCTCCATCTTGCCTTTCCATGAGGCATAATTCACACCAGTGAGGAGAGAAGGTCATGTACTTGACGCCCCCTCTTGGTTGCCACCGTATACACTCATTGTATATAATGAATGAATTCAAATGAATGCAAAATGTATGAATGAGCAAAAATCACACAAATGCAAAACACATCAAAAATGAGCTAGGATCACCTAAGCATATCTAGGAACCCACTCTGATACCAATTGAAAGTAATACAGTAACGCTCGATGTGTATGATAAATATATCTAGAGGGGGGGTGAATAGATTTTAACTATTATTACCCAATTTTCGCATGCAAGTCAATTTTATGAAAATGCCCCTACTAGTCAAAAATACAAGCAAGTGTAATATAGTGCGGAATTTAAATAACACTTGATGTATACGTGGAAACCCAACCACTGGGAAAAACCACGGGCTGTTTAGTGCGCCACACTCGGACCTCGAAATCCACTAGTTGAAATGGAGTTTACAACCTATGTAGACCTCGTCTAACACTCCAGTCAATAACCCCCCACTTTTACCACTCGGGCCTTTAAAAGTGGCTCTAGTCCAATTGCTTGAGGCCTAAGCCATCTTAGCCTCAAGACTTAATTCTCTATGAAGAGATTATGCAACCTATGTGAATATGTATAAATATTCAAATAACAAACAAGGCTAGGTAACCTTAGATGCTTATCTAGGATGATGATATAATCAATTTAAATCAATCCTAGATATCAATTGCTAAATGACATGTCAAATAGTTTAGCTAAACAAGATTAATCAAAAACCTAATTAGCTGTCACAAAACAACACTCAATCAATTCATCACAATTAATTCTCTATTCTTGTATTTATCATATGATAAAAAACATACAAGTAAATTAAAAGAGAATAGCTTGATAGTAAAAATACTAAAATAAGATGAACTTAATCAAAATCTTACCAAGCAAGTTGAGATGATGCAAACCCAATCATGGATGCATTCTATATAGTCATAGAAGATGCAATATGAAATATGATGTGACACGCCCCGAAACGGTCTATAATTAAGTATCCCCGGCGGCGCCAATAACTCGATCGGTGCACGCGGGACACGCGATAGTTCTCTAAACTATCGTAAAATAAATGGGGCGCGTATGTTTTTCCGCAAGCGCACGGATCGTTACGATCGCATAGCGGCAAGTACGGTTCGTTCCACAGGGAGATGGATTCGTTAATTGTATCTAGTTCTAGTGTTTATTAAAGCATGTAAAAAGGAAAACGGTGTGTGATGTGTGTGTGTGGAGGTGTGACTAACTAGGATAGAAATGTAGCCGGGTGTCTTGGCTATCTAATTAATCTACTCCTAATTAAGTTAATCTACTCCTAAAGGCAAGACACCCTAACTACGAAAATAATGGTGGCTTGGAGAAAAGCAAAACATGAAACACATATGGGATATAAGTTTACCAAACACAAGATAGAGATCATGTTGATTGTTTAACATGTGAATTCCATTTAATTCGAGTAAGGGTTCGTTCTCTTGATTAAGGAAATTACCCTGGAATCTTGATTAGGGAATTCCCGAAATCATGTCATCACTCTCCAATCGGAAGAGTGATTGTGTCTAGGGTTTAGACCCATTAAGCACAAGAACATTGACCCAAGCTATCATAGCATAGTTATGCTAAGCCTTTTCCATTCAATTAAGCTAATAGTCAAACTCATACTTGGAGTGATAATCCAAGTACAAACTTAACTCTCAATTACTCTAATCATTCTAAACACATACATATTGAGTCTTCTACTAACATACATACATAAATGAGATAATTGATTACAACTACTCCTAAATCATTAGTTAATCTACTCCTAATCTCATTCATACCATACATATTAATATCTAACTCTCAACACATATGAATATCATAAATAGAGATTATAATGATAGCAAAGAATAGAACATACTTGAATCAATTCTAAAGAACAATACAACATATATTATAGCATAAGTGTTAGGTTTACAAATATTCCCACATAAGTTACACATCATAAGAAAATACAAGGAGATGAGTAGTAAAGATCACCCTTGAAGACAAGCCTCCAAAAGCTCTCTCAATTCCTATGAACTTCTATGGCTCGATTTTTACACACGAACCCTCCTTCTCTTTGTATCTAATCCTCCATGGAAGGCTTTCCATGGAGGAAAATCCCCCATGGAAGCTTGGAGGTTGCTCTCTCTCTTTTGTGATGTTCAATCCAAGAAAGGGGTTTCTTGGAGCAAAGTTGGGTGGTGTCCCCTTTAGAAAGAGAGGCAAGTGATGTATATATAGTGTGAAGTGTATAGGGAACAAATGGGGATCAAAATATCCCAAAATATCTGAAAATCCTCTTGAGTCGGCCAGTTGGGCGAGCTCATTCACTCTGCCTCGCGGGCTTGTTCCTGCCGCCGGAAGTCGCCGTATGGAAAATGGACGTTTTCCGCGAGCTTGAACCTTCTGGACTGCTGGCTTCTTCCCTCTGCATGAAGTCGCCGTCTCCCGACGGGTTTGGATGTTCTGGAACGCGGGAAAGAAGCCGCTGAACCAAGCTTGCGAGCTTGCATGGCCATGGAGTTTGGAGGATTTGGTGGAGAGTGGAACCTTTGCATGGAAGGCTCAAAGTGGGTCCATCGTGACCGGGAGAAGACCGGCTACTGATCTGGGTGGAGAACGGCCGAAAAAACCATCGGTAAATGGCCGGAATAGGTCGGGTTGAAGTCGGGTCACGACCGGGTCGAACGCGGGTTGAACACAGGTCGGGTCGCCCGGCTGCAGCTTGAAGACGACGTGACGTCATCCAGACGTCACGCTGACGCGCGCCCATGCCAAAACGACGCCGTTTCTCTGCTGACGTGGCGCTGGTGCTGTGCCTTGCACGGATAATTACAATATGCACCCCTGATCTTCTCCATATACACAGAATATTCAGTATTTTCCTGAATATTTCACTTTGACCCCTGATTCTCCACAATGACATATTTGCCCCTGAATTCCCCAGTTTTCTTCCATTTAGGTTTTAACACCCACTCTGAGGGATATTTACCTACACATAGCTAAAACACATATTATATACACAAAAGTGCTCAGAAACGAACACAAAAGCTAGGAATAGGGAGCGCTAAATGTGAACATTTGGAGCGCGATCATGATGCAAAAAGGATTTGATTTGAGTGTTTAAAGGTGAGTTCTTGATTTGATTTTTTCTCACAAATCTCTCTTTGAAGTTTAGGGTTCTAAGGACTCAAAGAACTTAATCAGAGAATGAGAAAGTAAGATATTTATAGACATCAAGAATTGGGCATGTGAAAAGACAATTTTTCCCCTCAAAACGCACCAATCGGCGGTTTCATTCGGTGGCCAGGCTGCCGTTTACAATCGCCGAATTGAACCCGAGAAGAATAGGGGAACAACGGCGGTTTCATTCGGTGGTTTCGAAACCGCCGATTAAACCGCAGAATCAAACCCGAGAGATGTAATCGATCAGGTATGAACGGTGGTTTCGAACGGCGGTTTCGAACGGCGGTCGGTGGCCGCAGATCATAATCGTAGAATCACTCCAGACAGTTTTGGACTGAAACGGCGATTTCAATTCAGCGGCCAGGCCGCCGATCAAACCGCCGATTCACCAGTGATGGTGAATCTAAAGGAGAAGCTAAGAGCATTCTCCGTGGGCGGTCTTCGCGCAAAACCAAGCACATTCTAGTGCATACGCGGACATTTCCGAATACTATCGGGAAATGAATTACTAAGCACATATACACACAATAAGATATCAAACAAAGTACTAGTGTGTAAAGTGACATGTGAAGAGTATGCACACAAGAACAAGTATGCTAAGTGTGCGTGTGCTAACTAAATCTCTTCAAATAAAACCAAGCACTAGAAATTATACCTTTGGCATGCTTGTCCCTTGAGGTCTTGAAAGGGCCTTCGAGCATGAAGTTCAATCACCTAAACTACCCTTACACAAACAACCCCAACAAGTGGTTTGTCCACGAAATAAGCCAATCAAGATATGGGAATCCTTACAGTGAGTTTCCCTACGTGAACATCCACGACTACTTTTGAGGTTGCCATAAATAGTCTTCCTAGCAGCATTGGCTGTGTGTTTCCACGCTCATCTCTATCCTCTACATCTAAGACTACAAAATAAGTGGGAATGAGCAAACGATCAACCTTGAGGATCACATCCTTAACTACTCCTCTAGGGTTCCTGAATGACTGGTCTGTAAGACGTAAACAAATGGAAGTGGGCTTGAGACCACTCAAACCTAGCCTCTCATACACAGAGTATGGCATCATATTGATGATGGCTCCTAAATCAAGCCTAGCTTTTTCTTCTTATGAGTTCCCCACAGTGATGCTCAACTCAAAACTCCTTGGGTCCTGCTCCTTGATAGTGTATTCACTCCAAGAACGAGTGAAACAAATAAACGGTGTGTACAAAATTATCTAGAGGGGGGGTGAATAGATTTTAACTAGTTTTACCCAATTTTCGTGAATAGTCAAGATTACGAAAATACCCCTAATAGTCAATATAATATAGCAAGTGTAATATGGTGCGGAAATTAAATAGCACTTGATATATACGTGGAAACCCAACCACTGGGAAAAACCATGGGCTGTTTAGTGCACCACACTCGAACATCGAAATCTACTAATTGAAATAAAGTTTACAACCTTTATAGACCTCGTCTAACACTCCGGTCAATAACCCCCCACTTCTACCACGCGGGCCTTTAAAAGTGGCTCTAGTCCAATTGCTTGAGGCCTAAGCAATCTTAGCCCCAAGTCTTAATTCTCAATTAATAGATAATGCTACCTATGTGAATATGTAAAATACTCAAAATGCAAGAAGAGCTAGGTAAACCCTATATGCTTATCTAGGATTATGATATATCAATTAAAGCAATCCTAGATATCAATAACTAGATGACATGTCAAATAGCTTAGCTAATCAAGATTAAGCAAAACCTAGATAGCTATCACAATACAACACTCAATCAATTATATCACAAATAATCTCTAACTTGTATTTAGCATATGATCTAAAAACATACAAGTAATTAAAGAGATGTCTTAATATGAAAAACACTTAAAATAGATGAAATTAGTGAAGAACGTACCAAGTAAGATGTGATGATCCAAAACCATGCATGGATGCATTCTATATAGACATAGAAGATGCAATATGAAATTTGATGCAAAAAGGATTTGATTTGAGTGTATAAAGGTGAGTTCTTGACTGGATTTTTTCTCAAAAATCTTTCTTTTAAATTTAGGGTTCTAATGAGTAAAAGAACTAATTCAGAGAATGAGAAAGTGTGATATTTATAGACACCAAGAACAGGGCATGTGAAAAGGCAATTTTGCCAATGAAACGCACCGATCGGCGGTTTCGTTCGGCGGCCTGACCACCGATCACAACCGCCGAATTGAGCCTGATAAGAACAGAGCATCAACAGCGGTTTCATTCGACGGTCGGGGCGCCGAACTAACTGCCGAATCAAACCCGAGCGATTAAATCAATCAGGTATGAACGGCGGTCGTGGCGACCGATCATAACCGCAGAATTGCTCCAGACACTTCTGGATGCAAATAGCAGTTTCATTCGGCAGTCGAGGCTGCCGATATAACCGCCGAATCACCACTGAAGGTGAATCCTAATGAGAAGCCAAGGCATTCTCCATCGGCGATCATCGCTCTAAACCAAGCATACTTTTGTGCATGCGCGGACGTTTCCGAACAATGTCGGGAAATGAATTACCAGACCCATAAACACACTATAAGGTTCCCATTTGTTGATTGGCTCATTTCGTGGACAAACCACATGTTGGGGGTTCTTTGTAAGGGTAGCCTAAGTATCGATTCTATTGCTCAACCCCTTTGAAGACCTCGTCTTGATAAGCACCGAAGGTAAATTTCTATGTGCTTACTTTTCTTTAAAGAGATTAGTTGCACACACACACTTAACATACATTGCATATGTGTGCATTCTCTTTACTTGTCACATTTCACACTTGCACTTATGTGTCATATTTTGTTATGTGTAATTGTGTCTTGTTGTCTTGTAATTCGTTTCCTGATAGTTTTCGGAAACGTCCGCGCATGCACTAGAATGTGCTTGGTTTAGCGCGAGGACCGCCTACGGAGAATGCCCTTGGCTTGTCCTTGGTTTTCACCTTTGTTGGTGATCGGCGGTTATGATCGGTGGCCTGGCCGCCGAATGAAACCGCCGTTTACTTCCAGTAGTGTATGGAGCAATTCTGCGGTTATGATCGGCGGTCTCGACCGCCGTTCAAGACCTGATTGATTTTATCTCTCGGCCTAATTCGGCGGTTGAAACGGCGGTCCCGAATGAAACTGCCGTTTTCACACCTGATTGATTTTTAATCTCAGGTTTGATTCGGCGGTTGGATCGGCGGTCACGAAACCGCCGAATGAAACTGCCGTTGGTCCCCTGTTCCTCTCGGGCCAATTCGGTGGTTATGAACGGCGGCCTGGCCGCCGATTGAAACTGCCGATCGGTGCGTTTCAGGGGCAAACTTATCTTTTCACATACTCTGTTTTTCATGCCTATAAATACATCACTTTCTCTTGTTCTGAATGTGACTTTTTGATCATCAAGAACCCTACTTTCAAAAGAGAGATTTTTAAGAGAGAAAGCAATCAAGTTTGCTCATTAAACACTCAAACCAAAATCCATTTGCATCAAAGTTCATCTAGCATTCTCTAGCATATCTAGGATGCTTGCTTGCATGGGTCTTTGATCATCACACTTGCTTTGGTAAGTTTTTCACTATTATCATACATAATTAGTGTTTAAATTATTATGGCATCTCTTTTATTACTTGATTGTTCTTAGATTATAATCTAATATTCAAGATAGAGATTGTTGTGTTGATTTGATTGAGTGTTGTTTTTATGATAGATATCTAGGTTTCTCTAATCTATGATTATCTATGCTAATTGACATGTCATTTAGCTTTAATATCTAGGATTGTTTTTAATTGCATATTCATCATCTTAGATAAGCATATAGGGTTTCCCTTGCTCTATGTTGCATTTGAATATTCATATATTCACTTAAGGTGTTAATCTCTTTTTAGAGAATTAAGTCTTGTGTTGTGACCGGGATTAGGTTGCTTAATTCGCAAGCAATCGGACTAGGTTCACTCATACCGGGATTAGGTAGGTGTGTGATTACTTCCGGGATTAGGTTGTAATCGTTTACACATTTAGTGGATTCGAGGTTCGAGTATGGCTTACTTACTAGCCCGTGGTTTTTCCCGTGAGGGTTTCCACGTAAAAATCAAGTGTTATTTAATTTCCGCATTTTATACTTGATTTATTGCTTTATCTATTTAGGGGTAATTTCGTAATTTGGACTAACACGAAACATTGGGTAAAAAGCTTAAAATCTATACACCCCCCCTCTAGATAGTTTTATACACACCGTGCTATAATTTGTTTCAATTGGTATCAAAGCGGGTTCCTAGACATACATAGGTGATCCTTGCTTATTTTGGTGTGTTTTGCATTTTGTGTGATTTTTGATCATTCATACATTTGCATTCATTTCATTCATTCATAAACACTATGAGTGGAAACGGTGGAAATGGTGGTGGCAACGAAGGTGCCTCAAGCACAAGGCCTCCACTTCTTACCGGATTGAACTATTCCCAATGGAAAGGGAAGATGGAATCCTACATATGCCAAATTCATGACCGTGCATGGATGGTGGTGGAAGACGGATATGATCTACCCAAGATGACTCCCGATGGTGGAGGAGAAGAAGTATTGAAGCCTAAGGCGCAATGGAACGCGCAAGAGTTTGAGGCTTCAAAGTGGAATAGGAAGGCGATGCATGCCATCTTGTGTGCTATGGATGAAAATCAATATAAATTGATTCAAAATACTAGGATAGCTAAGGAGGCTTGGGACATCCTAGAGATTGCACATGAGGGAACCGAAGTGGTGAAGGACTCTAAGCTTCAAGTCCTCCAAACTCAATTCGAGATGCTTAAGATGGAGGAGAATGAGTGCTTCAACGACTTCGAGATAAAGTTGATGGATATAGTCAACCAAAGCCATCAACTTGGTGATCCATATTCGGATAGGAGAATCAAGCAAAAGATTATGAGATCTCTACCCGGTAGGTTTGAATCGAAGGTGACGGCTTTAGAAGAAAATAGTGGTTATAAGGATATGAAGCCGAGTGAGGTGATTGGGAGACTTCTAGCTTATGAGCCTAGGAAAGGGCCTATCTCCACACCCACTAAAAAGCAAAAAGGAATTGCTTTAAAAACCTCCAAGGATGAAAATGAGGCAAAGAAGGTTGACTCGGATGAAGACCTTGCCTTGTTTGTAAAAAGGTTCAACAAAGTTATTGAAAAGAATACTCGAGGTGTGTTTAATATATAAAGCTAGAGGAGGGGTGAATAGATTTTATCTAATTATTACCCAATTTTCGCGTGCATGTCAATTTTACGAAAATACCCCTAGCAAGTCAACAATACATACAAGTGTAATAAGATGCGGAAATAATAAATGACACTTGATGTTTACGTGGAAAACCCAACCACTGGGAAAAACCACGGGTTGTTAATGCGCCACACTCGGACCTCGAAATCCACTAATTGAAATGGAGTTTACAACCTATGTAGACCTCGTCTAACACTCCGGTCTATAACCCCCCACTTCTACCACGCGGGCCTTTAAAAGTGGCTCTAGTCCAATTTGCTTGATCCTCGTAGTCACTACTTGTAATGATGTTTACAGCCTAATCCCGGTCTGTAACCCACCACTACTACCCACAGGCCTGTAATAGCAACCCTAGACCAAGACTTCAATCTCTCAAAAGAGATGCACAACCCTATGTGAATATGTATGAATATTCAATTAATGCAATAAGAGCTAGGGTACTCTAAATGCTTACCTAGGATTATAAGATGACAATATAATCAATCCTAGATATCACATATAGCTATATGTCATGGCATATAACTTTAGCTAAGTAAAGGATAACCAATCCTAGATACAAAGCTATCATATAAAACCCACAAACATTCAAAGGATTAACTAGTTGATTAAAAAACAATCTATCAACCTAGTTATCAATACATCACACAAGAATGTTCATGGCATAGCTTTTAGTCAATAATGACCTAATCAAATAAGCTATGAAAAATAATCTCAATCAACAAATGAGATCAATTAGCTAGATGGCATATGAACATTAAAGCCTAGCTATCAAATAATAACCCAATCAACACATAATCTCAATCTTATATGTAGAAATTAATCTAAACACATATAAATAAAATATGAGATAAAATTGATAAGTAGAAACACTAATTATGTAAAATAAAAGTGTTCAACAAATCATACCATGTGTGTTGAAGAAGACCCATGCATTAGCATATACTAGATGAACCTAGATGATGCCTAGAAGATGATTTCTGCATGTGGGAATGGGTTTAGAGAATTAAAGATGAGATCTTTAAGCTTTTTCTCTCAAGTCTCTCTAAATATCTCTCTAGGGTTCTTGGGATGCAAGACTTGTATTCTGAACCAGAGATAAGGATGTATTTATAGAGACCAAAAACGGGGCAGGTGAAAATACAATTTTGCCCTTGAAATGCACCGATCGGCGGTTTCAATCGACGGCCAGGCCGCCGAATTGAACCGCCGAATTGAACCGCCGAATGGCTCCCGAGCGGAACAGGGGAACTTCGGCGACTTCGTTCGGCGGTTTATAAACCGCCGATCCCAACCGCCGTTTTGGACCCGAGAGATATATTTCAATCAGGTCTCATTCGGCGGTTTCGAACGGCGGCCAGGCCGCCGAACGTAACCGACGTTTCACCAAAAATGGTGAAACCAAGGAGAAGCCAAAGACATCTCCACCGGCGATCATCGCGTAAAACAAAGCACATCAACGTGCACGCGCGGACGTTTCCAAACATCCTTCGGGAAACGAATTACACCACACTAAAAGCTAACATACATGAAGTGCAAGTGTGGGTATTGAATGCATCCTACTGCCTATCATGTCATGGCATTTCATAAAACAAGATGCAATCAATTTAATGCAAGAAGAGACATTGAATAAACAATAAAGCACAATGCACACAAAATATAAACACAACATTCAAGAATAAGAGTTATGCATGTTGTGTGTGTGTGCAACTATATCTCTTCAAGCCAAAGTAAGCACAAGATATACCTTTGGTGCTTGTCCTCTTGAGGTCTTGGAAAGGTCTTTGATCTTCAACCTTAATCACCTAGACTACCCTTACAACCAAACCCCAAAATGTGGTTTGACCACGAAATAAGCCAATCAACAAATGGGAATCCTTACAATCTCCCCCTTTGGCTATTTCGTGACAAAACCACCACTCACATTGATTCCTCACAACATAATAGAAACTACGGGTCTACTTATGATTTTCTACTTTACAAAGAGATAAGATAAATAGTCTTGAAGTCTTCAATCTCAAGTAGAACAATCAATCCCTGAAAGCACAGTTTCTATACTTTCCAATACAAGAAAAGGTGAGATGAATCAAGTGAGATAAAACAAGCATTTGCATTTAAGAATTTAAGTACAACATCATGCAATATATGAATGTGCAAATGCTCCCCCTCAAAGGGTTACTCCCCCTCAATAAGTATTCTCCCCAACATGCACAATTGCTACTACAATTTGCAACTCCCCTTACCACAACCTACTCCCCCTTTTTGTCATGATATAGACAAAGGAGTAGTCCCCAACCGGGTCACTCAAGGCAAAGAGAGATAGTAGCATTCTAGATATTTGCATAATCAATATAAGTCACTTTATGCAATCTCAATTTATTGGAGAGAAACAAGGAGATTTATTTAAATAAAATGTGTGAATCAAAAAATTGCTTTGCATACAAGACATGTAGCATTTAAGTCCAAAATACCATGGTATTTGGCAAAGCAAATGACAAAGGTTTTTAATATGAATTCAAACCAATTTCACCAATGTCATGAGAGAAGCAAGGATATAGGTTTTCATTGATTTCAATTTAAGAACAACTATATCCAACTTTATAAGCCAAACATGTCATGAGCAACTTTGCACCCTACTTGATTTTTCCGGATAAGATATCCGTATGATAGTAGACATGTTCAACCAATAAAGAAAGAGAGACATTTGGATTGTAAAATCCTTGAATGGATACAAGATCCTTTTTCATTTGAGTCTCATAAGCTTTTTCACACATTACTTGCAGTTAAGAAATGCAATCATCAAAACATGCTTTTTAAGATAAACATTTAGCATGTCATTTAGCAATCATCATGTCATGGAGATCATTATAGGTCATTCAAATTAAATCCTATGTAAATATCTCCTAGTCCAAAAATGCATGTTTGAACATAAATATGACATGGATTGCAATACAAGCATTGATCACACTTATTGAATAGAAAATATGTATACAAAGTGTAACCAAGCTTACTCAAGCAACAAAAAGAGAAGCACAAGATATTTCAAATTTTTTGCAAGTGATAAGATGCAAAATAGCTCTCTTTGCTTAAGTTCCCCATATGGGGTCAAATTTCCATACCGCTTCAAAGAAGGGCATGAGGTCCTATAGACCTACCAAGTCCTTTGGACTTAGTTGAACCTATTTGAGACTTGTTAGTCTCGTAGCAAGCGGGTTCATTCTTATTAATCCACTTAGGTGACACTAAGTCAATCCTAGTGGACAAAGGTTCTAGAGTACAAGATGAAAAAGGATCATGCACATGATTTTCTTCCTTTTTATAAAGCATCTTAGCTCTAGCCTTTTTCTTGTCAAACATGCTTTTAGCTTTACACATTTCAATGTAATGCAAGCAACTTGGTCTAATATGACCAACAATACCACAAAAATGACAAGTGGGAATATAGTTAGGAATCATACCATTCCCTTTAGCATGGATAGGTGCTTTCCCTTGTCGTTGTGGTTGTCTCGGTTGTTGGATAGGATCTCTCCTCCTTTGTTGATAACCAAGACGAGGTTGCTTGCTTGTCTGAGCTTGCATGAATGAACTCTCCCCATGTTGTTTTTGAGTTTGAGGGAAGATAGGGTGAGGAGCCCTTTGGGTGTGAGCTTGAGCTTGAGCTTGACCTTTTGGTGCCTCAAACACTTGGGCACTTCTTGAACACTCTCCTAGGTTACTCTTCTTCCTAGGTTGTTGAGGAGGAGGGGACATATTGAAGTCCATGTCCATGGCACAGGATGTCTTGCTTGTGGAGGAGGCATCCGTGTCATCAATGTAGCCAAGACCTCTCTTGTCACTTGGCTTTCTTCCAACTCCCAACATATGGTCAAGCTTCTTGGTGCTTGAAGTCATCTTAGCCATTAAGACCTTAACTTCTTCAAGCTCTCTTTTTAGCTCTTCTTCTCTCCTCTTAGATAAGGCTAAGTCTTATTTTAGCTTATCTTCATCCGCCATGGATCTCACCACTTCTTCACACAAGTGGTCTACTAGTGTTGAAAGCTCTAGATTCTCTTCTTTTAATCTTCTAATTTCTTCCTTGTTCCTCATCATCGAGCTCTCAACTTTGACTTTGTAGTCATTAAGATCCATACACTCCACACTTCCATTTGTGGAGTTAGATGACAAATATT